>JAXQKE010000303.1:0-41304 GCA_037042355.1 Candida sp. Y128-05E | reverse complement strand
GCCGCCTGTTGCTTTTGCCTATCAATTTTGACGGCATTTTTAGTCGACTCAATCGTGGAAAAGAAAGTATCCAAGGTTTTATTGTAAGTGAGAATAGGAGTGAATTTATAATTTTCCTCGTGTTCTTTATACGGTTTAAACGGGTGGAATTCATCATAAAGAAATTCCAAAGTATCATTATCATCATCATTTGGTTTGTAATGAGGATTTTTCTTTGATATTATGTAACCTGTAATTTCTTCATTATCTTGAACCAATTTGGTGTATTCTGCTTCAGTTTTATCCAATCCTACGACAAGTTGGTCAATCTTTTCTGGTTGGTTGTCAAAATCTAAGCAACTTGCCGAACCATTGATCCCAAGATCAATCAAGTTTTTCAAGATCAAATCTGCGGGTAAATGGCTTGAATTGGCAAATAACAATTTATGAATCGAAAAAACCTTATTTTTTTTTGATGTAGTATCTTCAACTTTTTGTTTATGTTGTGTAATCCACTGTTGAATATCTGAAGCAGGGTAAGTCGATTTTTCATGAACAAACTCCGTTTCAAAGAGCGATTTGTCAAACATTTTATACGTTTCATTGACGGCATATTTATCGTTATCTTCCTTTTCCTGAACCAAACGATTCAACGACAAGATATTGAAATGTTCATCCAATAAAATGATATTCCCCGCAGAGAAAAACTCAAACACCAAATAATACAACCCATCCGAAAACTGCAACACCAAAATTCTATCATTGCCAATCTGTTTAATTGCTGACAAACGTCTCGTTTTCAAATGTTTCCTTAATTTGGTAACAAAATTCGATGGAGTCTGGGTGATAGGAATATCAAAGTCTGTCATGTGCACTCTGTGTCCAGTTTCCACCACCACCATCTTTTTGGAATCAGGCACAGAGAATTTCAATACATATTGTCTCGTTGAATTGGCGGCGTTATAGATATTTTGTAATCGGTAATTCTGCAAATTATCCTTTAATTCCGACGTCAAGATGTTCAAATCCAATCCTGTAATTCTTTGCTAGTAATGTTAGTATAAACTTATAATCCTATTCCCTCCATTATTAAACATACTTTCATTCTCTTCTATACTATATTCAGTTAGAAATGTGTAGAATCAACTTTTCAGTGAGTGAACAAAAAGACGATGACGTAATCATGGTAGCGCCAACAATAAAAGTGATTAACCAGATAGAAGTAGCAATAGTCAACAATTAGGAAGGTTATGACAGAGTTAGACGTTCAGTTGAAACCTTTAATCGATGCTATTCGTAGTGGGAAGAAGGTGACTTTCTTTCAGGGAGCTGGGATCTCTACTAACGCAGGAATTCCCGATTTTAGATCTCCCAATACTGGGCTTTATGCTAACTTGGCTAAATTCAACTTGCCATACCCAGAAGCAGTGTTTGATATTGATTATTTTAAGAAGAAACCGAGCCCTTTTTATATGTTAGCTCATGAATTGTATCCGGGAAAATTTGAACCGACCAAGTACCATTATATGTTGAAATTATTGCAAGATCGTAATCAAATTCAAAGGATATATACCCAGAACATCGATACGTTGGAAAGGATTGTGGGGATAGATCCCGAGTTGATTGTGGAGGCTCATGGCTCGTTTGCGTCCAATCATTGTATCAAATGTTCGGAAGAAATGTCTGTAGAAGTGATAAAACAGCACATGGCCAAAGTATTCAATGCCGATGGAATTCCTAAATGTGGTAAATGTCAAGGTTTGGTCAAGCCTGATATTACCTTCTTTGGCGAAGGGTTACCTCCACGATTTTTCGACTTGTGGGACGAAGATTGCGATAATGTTGAATTGGCTATAGTTGCAGGGACTTCGCTTGCAGTGTACCCTTTCGCTGGATTACCAGCAGAAATTGATACGAAGACATTGCGAGTGTTAATCAATCAGGAATTAGCAGGTGACTTCACCCGGAAATCTGATATTGTTGTTCTTGATGATTGTGATAAAGTTGCAGCAAAGATTATTAGTTTGCTTGGCTGGGATGATGAATTTGAGAAGGTTATTCAAGGTTATAAGCAAAAGGTTAGTAGTGAGGATATTGAAAAGGTCGGAAACGACCTTGAAAATGTTAACCTTGATAAAACCCCCACAAAGAATATGGAATCCAAAGACAAGGTTGAAACCAAGTTAGATGCTGAAGCTAAAGCACAAGATTTAGCGGCCAGAATTGATGATGTTGTGAAACCGGAAATTAATTCTAAATCGGGAACCAGTAAACTTGGTGAAAATCTGAAAACTATAACTTCTTCGCAAGTTGATAAAGAATCCAATGATGATATTTCCAATCTCGATAAACAACTTACTGGTCTTGATATCAAAGATGATAAAAGTGGCAGCAAATGAAGATTTTGTTTAATTTGGGAAAAGTGCGATTTAGCAGCCAAATTTTATTGATATTTACCACCTTAAATATATTGGAAGTATGAACACCAGCAATGGACGTAGTACCAGGTATGACGTTACCAATGTATCCAGATTTGATTCAGATAACGATAAAGTTGTAATTTCAGTCTGGAGCTCAAAAGGAAGTACTAGAACGGGGTTATGTATACTTAATTTATCGGCATTGTCACTTATTCTAGATGAATATATAGATTCACAGTCATATTCGCGTACGATCCATATGATCAACATCCACAAACCGTATGAAGTGATTATTCCTTCAGTGTTGGCAGAAGAGAGGTTGGGTATTGTACTTTCAACGAGTTTACCTAATATTACACCAGTCAAATCAAAGTATCTCGACGTCAATGATGGTTTAAATTTTCTTAGATTATACTCAATCGATAAGCTAGATTGTGTTTACGATGATAAAAAATTGGCAGTAATTGCCAGTGCCACTTGTATCAATCATATAATTAGTTCAACTAAGTATCACGAATCATTTGTTAAATTAAGAATTAAATTTGAAACTTGTGAGAGTTTCATGTTGATTGATACCAGAAGCATTAAGCAATTAGAATTGGTGGAAAATGCTTTGGGTCAAGGTGGTACTTCATTGTATAAGGTTATGAATAATTGTGTGACAAAAATGGGTCACAAATTATTGAAAAGTAACATTTTACAACCGTTGACTGATAAAACTTGTATTGAATTGAGATTTCAAACAGTACAAGAATTGAAAATGTCTAATTTATTACCTGAAATACGTAATTTAATCAAACAATATCACGATTTGGATAAATTGTTCAATACATTATTGGTTTCAAATTATATATCTACAGAAGACAGAATTAACAATGTGTTGATGTTGAAAGAGACTATAGAGTTGACTCGACAGATTCCTCGATTGTTAACTCCGTTTAATTCAACAATAATCAATCAAATTAAGGTGATTTGTGCCAATCCACAAATTGAAAATGTGGGACCTTTAATTAACGAATTTATTAATCTCGATTGTCAAATAGCTGTTGGGGCATTGAATTTCAAAAATCAAAAGGCTTATGCTATAAAAGAAGGTAAAAATGGGTTATTAGATGTTTCAAGACAAATCTATAAATCAATCTACGATAACATCGTTTCCATGACGGATTCTCTCTCGTTTGAATATAATATCAACCTTTCTTATCATTTTGATGCTTCAAGAGGGTTTTATTTTAAAATCAAATCTACTTCAATGGATTTACCGCCAGTTTTTATCAACAAGTTTAAAAGAAAGAATTTCATTGAGTGCAACACACTTGAATTAATGAAGTATAACTCAAGATTCACCGAAATTTCTCAGGAAATAATCCACTTAAGCGACCAAAGTATTGGTGAGTTATATTCTATTCTTTCCGAGTATGCATCCCCGTTATTCATGGTTTCTGAAGCCATTGGAATATTGGATTTATTGAGTTGTTTTGCCTATAATGCGTTGAATGCTGCCAATATTTATATCATGCCTCGTTTTGCTGATCATTTACGGTTAAAAGCGTCTAGGCATGTACTTTTAGAATCAGTTATACGAGATAGATTAGTCGCTAATGACTATACGGGTCATGTTGAGAGTTCAAGATTACAATTGATAGTGGGGTCTAACATGAGCGGTAAATCAATTTATTTGCGACAGATTTGTTATGTAGTGATCATGGCCCAGATTGGTTCATTTGTGCCTGCTGATTATGCCACTTTACCATTATTTAAGAAATTACACACGAGAATTGGATCTGATAATGAGGATTCTACAATATCACTGTTTTCGCAAGAAATGACTGATATGGCGTATATTATAAATGAAGCTAACGAAGATACTCTTATCATCGTAGATGAGTTGGGCCGAGGGTCAAGTTTGACCGATGGGTTCGCCATTTCATTGGCGATATCCGAGTATTTATTGAAAACCAAGGCGATGATTTTTATGTCGACGCATTATCATGATTTAGGGCAAATTCTTGGAAACAAGCGAGGAGTTGCTGTTGCCCACATGCAAGTGGATGTCGATAATGATAAACTTCAAATGCGGTACAAGATTTCGCAAGGACCTCAAGATATCTTGGGGTATGGTATTAAATATGCTGAGAAAACGGGATTATTACCCGATTCAATGATTGAGGATGCAAAGTTGATTTCGGGTAATTTGAGAAGCGGCAATCGAAATAGGCAAATTCTACTTCAAGATCGTTTGGTAGAATCAAAGAAGCAAAAGTTAGAGTTTGATTTGTTTGTAGCTTTGAAAGCAGCTAAACGAGCTATTGGAACCAAGGATAATGAGTATCTTGTCAAGGCATTAAGGGAAATGCAGGTGAAGTATGGTGAAGAATTAAATAAAATTTAATAAACCGAAGGGTTATTGAAAGCTCTTCAAGTGAAATATGGTGAAGTGTTCAATAAATTTTAAGTAAATCTAATAAACCATTCGGGTCTATTAAATACCCGTTCACTTCTTCTGATACAATCTATAAAAGAAACGCATATTTTCCAACTTCATAGGATAAGAAATTTCATTTTCATTAATTCTGTACCAACAACTATCACTTTCATTAACCACTTCCCAGGCACCATCATTTTCATCCTTTTTACCCACCAAAATCATATCAATCAAATATTGAATAGGAAATTGTTTTGTCCCGATAGTTATATTTGAAAACGATCCTGCTGATTCTGCAATTAACAAGTAACTGCCAGATTTACAACTCGAGTTCAACAACTGCAAGTATTGTATAGTTTCACGTCTTTTCTCAGTGAACAATTCATTTGTGGTAAACAAAATAGTGATTAAATCGAGGGTAGAATAGTCAATTGCTGGACTGGGGATCAAAATATCGTGTTGGATAAAATTGGTGGTAAATTTGTCAGCTGAATACATCCAATTGGATTTGATATAGCTAGTTAACTTGGTAACCACGGCCGACCAATCGGCAATATCAACGATATTCATTTCAAGCAGTGATGGAGATGAAGAATTGTACTCTTTGGCACGACAGAAAACAGAGGCCAACCCCACCAATTCACCAGCAGCACCACCACCTACACAAAGGACCTTAGATGTTTTTTCAGGATCTTCAAACAAATGTTTGATGGGTAACGACGAGAATAACGACGCATAGGCCAAACTTCGCGATGGGGTCCAACGAGAAACATAGGCGAACCGTTTATCGTCAGTATTGAACGCGGCAAGGTAATCACGATTAAACAAATCACCTTTAACTACTTGGATTTGTTGTTGCAAATCCTCCAGCTCAAGGATATACTTGAAACACTCTTGAAAGATCCAAATCAATCGTTTTGGTTCTAATGAATAATCAGTAGTGAAAGGTAAATTTTCGAAATCCTCATCTTCACTGATCTGTTTTGGTTTCGCAGTCCCCTTACGGTCTTGAAACTTGGTAACCCTTCTACTCATGCTTACTCAATTCTATATATCCTACACTCCTACCAATCCTACTTCATTAGGTTATACTAGTAATGAGATGCACTTGCGGGTAACTCTTTTATCTGCAGTATAGTTTTTTCATAGCGAGTATAAATATAGTATAAAATTTCCCATTAGTAAATTTTTTTTATTAACAATCTGTGTTGCAATGGTCCCTCACGATAAGTTAGGCTAAACTTCGGTTGCCTGATGGTTTGTGTAGTGGAGCTTTGTAGCAGTTCGGCGCTTGTGAAGCAAGTAGTTTATTCATTTGTCTCGATATGTATATAACTGTTAAGCAATTAACAGCCATTGATACCGTTATAAAGTTGGCAAACAGTGCTGGTCCTACTACGGTGGTTGAGCAGTATTGTTGAAGACCAGGTGTTTTTGGTGTTATATATTGTATCGATCATGATTAATCCATTTAGGATTACTACAGAGTAGCTCCGTCGACAGATTGGAGAACAAGCAAATCGGTTTCGAACTCTCATTTCAATGGACCTCTGGTCCATTGAAGTGATTGTAGTTCAACCAGATGATTTGTTGCAACATATTCCTGTACTCTGCGCAGGTCCTAGTGGCCCGTAACGATTTGAGTAAAACCATGTTGCTAACATATGTAAAATATAAAATATTTGTAAGATAATTTTAACTTGTAGTTTTAAACAGAACATTATCTATTACTTCATTGTATCCTCCAATTCATATCTAACTGATCTTTTTGACGTAATTGACAGTTGTTTATAAAGGGTATAGATTCACGTGATGATTGTCATTTTGGCTGTAGTCTAAATTTGGTTGTAGAATCAGCTATAGATTAGATATATCTTTTATTGGGTAGGTAATTAAGAGATAGCTTACTCAAAACTAGTTTATATCACTTCATTACACTAGTGTAATTGATAAACACACTTTTGAAGCTTAATCAATTCATTTTTAAACGATATTCATATATATTTTTGCTGCTAGTGAATGGATTCATATCGACATTCGAGTGATTCGAAGGAAAGTCTCCACTCGTTCCCACGATCAACTTCCAAGTTTGGCTCCAAGTCCAGTATTGGCGCTTTACCTAGTCTACCTCATAATATAAGTTCCTTTGATGATTATGAATTAGAGGAGGGGGAGCAAGAGGATTCAGGTAATACCAGTTATGTTGAGTTTGATTTGAGTTCGCTAAGGAAAAATGGTTCGGGTGAGAGTGTCACACAGAGAGTTGTTAGTAGTAGGAGTGGGATTTCAAGTCCGTTGAGACAATGTACTATAGAGTCGATTGATACCACGGATGCTCCATATGTAGAATTTGATTTTACCGGTACTAAGGAAACTCTGTTGGAAACAGAGTTGGAAAAGTTGGAAATGAATCAGAAGAAGCAGGGGGAAGAAAAGGAAATAAAGGAAAATGATACCACTTTAGATGCTAGCACCAGCCCACCGGCTGACGAGGATGATTTCTTCAACAACAATAACTGGAAGAGCATGAAAACCTTCACTGAGGTTGACTATTATAATGAAAAAGGGGAACTAGAATTCAAAACTCACCCGGTTGACTCATTCGAAAACAGAGTCAATACCCAGGGGTATACCAAAATCGATACCGAAGAACAGGTCACCAAGTATGCTAATCTAGATAAGAAAACCGATTTCTTGTTTAAGATTTCCGATGATAATTACAAAACCAAGAAACAGGCTGATTATGGTCAGGATGATTTGGAGTACGAACACGATTCGGATTATGACCATGAAGATAACTTGGACTCGCAAGATACGTTGAAGTCAACCAAGGATATGCTCACGGAATCACAAAGGTTTGCCTATGTCGGGCTCACCAAATTGATTACCGTCGAGATGGCGACTAATTTGGCCAAATTGAAGTTTGAAACTTCAAATCGAATCGCCAAGCGGTTAAGTATGGGCCAACGTAATTTCTCAAACTGGACCATGTACATCATGTCAAAATTATACGACCATATGGAGTTGGACGCTCGCGAAAATGAAATGATTGAAAGTCTCAGTAAACACGGGGTTGAGGTGAATGACTTGTCGTCGAGTCTACTCGATAAGTCAATTTCGCAACATAATCCGGAGTTTGATGTTTCGTGGGTTATTATCTGTGATTTATTTTTGTTATTACTAAGTGATGGGTATTACGATGCCCGATCGCGTACTTTGCTTGTCAGTTTTGCTAATATCATTGGTATTTCTAATTTGGAGGTGTTACAATTCGAAAGAAGATTAATTGATAGTTTGGAGATTGAAACCAAGGATAAAACGATTGAAAATGATGACACCAAATTAACCGATCGACTTTTGATTGACAAGCAAATCAAAAAAAATCGCAAGAAAAGATTGGCTTATATTGGTTTGGCTACACTAGGTGGAGGGTTGGCAATTGGTTTGTCGGCAGGTTTGCTCGCGCCCGTCATTGGTGCCGGTATTGCTGCTGGTTTGACAACAGTGGGAATTACAGGAACTACCGGATTTTTAGCCGGTGTGGGTGGAAGTGCCATTATCACTACTACCGGGGTTGCACTTGGGGCTAAAGTTGGAAGCAAAGCTGGTACAAGAAGAGCCGGTGACGTGCACACGTTCGAATTGAAACCATTACATAATAACAAACGAACAAATTTGATTATAACCGTTTCTGGATGGATGAATGGTGATATGGATGATGTCAGATTACCGTTTTCGACTGTTGATCCCGTTATGGGGGATATGTTTTCGTTATTATGGGAGCCGGAAATGTTGAGATCGATGGGTCAAACAATTAATATTTTGGCCAGTGAAGCGTTGAGTACATCTATTCAACAAATCTTAGGTGCTACAATTCTTACTGCATTGATGTCGGCAATTCAATTGCCAATGGCTTTATCCAAGTTATCTTACCTTATCGATAACCCATGGAATGTATCGCTTGATCGAGCTTGGAAAGCAGGTATTATTTTGGCAGAAACAATTATTTCTGGGAATGTTGGTGTGAGACCAATTACTTTAATTGGTTTCTCCCTAGGTAGTCGATTAATTTATTCATGTTTAAATGAATTGGCGAAACGTGGCGGATATGGATTGATTGAAAATGTTATTTTACTTGGGAATCCAATAGCGGTCAAAACTGATCAAATTGCATTGGCCAGATCAATTGTTAGTGGAAGATTTATCAATGGTTATTCGACTAATGATTGGATTTTAGGTTATTTATTTAGAGCTACAAGTGGTGGACTTTCAAGAATCGCCGGATTAGCTCCTATTGAAGGGTTTGATGTTGAAAATGTCGACTGCACAAACTTAATTGAAGGACATATGGGCTATAGAACTGCCATGCCGAAAATCATGAAAGTTGTCGGTTGGGAAGTATTAAGTGAGGAATTCGTCGAAATTGAAGAACCAGATCTAGAACAAAAGGAAAGACAAAGAAAATTACTTTCTGAATTCGATGAGGCTAGAGCTAAAATGAAAGAAGAAGCAGAAGAAAGCGAACTCAAAAAGAAAACGTGGAAAGATTGGTTCAAACCTAAAAATAAAGACTGGTGGGAAATCAGAGAAAACACAAGCGAAAACGACCCCACAAAGAAAGATGATGACGAAGAAACTACCGAGTACATGGTCGAACCTATTTTTGATGTCAGTGCTATTGAAAATGAAATCAAAGAAATAGAAAAAGTTGCAGATAAGAACCCTGATGAATTGGAAGAAGTTCGTAAAGATAAAGATGAACCGTTGGATATCCCTCTCAATGAAGATATGGAGGACAGTACTATAGGAAGCAAATAGAAGGTGTATACTGATAAAAAACTGGTATAAGTTTGATGAAATGGTAGCGCAATCTTATTTTTTGGTTTGCGCACGCGGATGCGAAATTTTTCACCAGTTGAGTCAGATAGTATGGTTAGTTTGATTATTATCAAAATCAACAAACATGCCTACCATTCCAGTTGATAAAGCTGATCTTTACAAGCTATTAGGTAAAGAATATACCACTGAAGAATTCGATGAATTATGTTTTGATTTCGGTGTAGAATTAGACGAAGATACTACTGATGAATGTACTGGAGATGAGAGACCACAATTGAAGATTGAAGTGCCTGCTAACAGATACGATATGTTGTGTATCGAAGGTATCGCTCAGGCTTTGAATGAATTCTTGGGTAACTCTGAAGCTGCCAAATTCACTTTGGAGCCTGAAGTTCCTGAAATCACATTAACTATCAAAGAATCCACTGCAGGAATTAGACAATATGCTGCGGCTGCCATTTTAAGAAATGTTGAATTCGATGAACGTAAATACGAATCTTTCATTGGATTACAAGAGAAATTACATGCCAATTTATGTAGAGGAAGAACTTTGGTTGCCATTGGTACTCATGATTTAGATACCTTAACTCCACCATTCACTTATGAAGGTTTAGCTCCAACCGAAGTTTCTTTCGCTCCATTGAACCAAACTAAAGTCATGAATGGTCCTGAATTAATGGAATTCTACGAAAAAGATAAGAATTTAGGTAAATATTTACCTATTATCAAAGACTCTCCAGTTTACCCAGTTATTTTGGATGCTGAAAGAAGAGTTGCCTCCATGCCTCCAATCATCAATTCAAACCATTCTAAAATTACTTTGGATACCAAGAATGTCTTCATTGATGTTACTGGTACCGATAGAACCAAAACTGAAATTGTCGTAAACACCATGGTTGCCATGTTTGCCAGTTACTGTAAGGTTCCATTCCAAATTGAACCAGTCAAAGTCATCAGTGAACATAACAATCAAACTAGAGTCGTTCCAAATATTGAACCAAGATTAGCCCAAGCCGAAATCTCATACATTAACTCATGTGTTGGTTTAGATTACTCTGGTGAAGAATTAGCTAAATTGTTAAAGAAAATGTCATTAACTGCCAAACCTTCTAAAGAAAAAGACTTATTAGATGTCGAAATCCCAATCACTAGATCGGATGTTTTGCATCAATGTGACATTATGGAAGACGTCGCTATTGCTTATGGTTACAACAACTTAAAGAAAACAAGACCTCAAGGAGACTCATTGGTTGCCGCCCCATTACCAGTTAATAAAGTTGCCGATATTATCAGAATAGCATCATCCCAATCCGGGTACTCTGAAGTTATGCCATTGACCTTAAGTTCTCATGATGAAAATTTCAAATTCTTAAGAACTGTCGATGATAACACCAAAGCAGTCAAATTGGCTAATCCAAAAACCGTTGAATATCAAGTCGTCAGAACTACTTTGATACCTGGTATTTTGAAAACTATCAAAGAAAACAGAAAACATTCATTACCAATCAGAGTTTTCGAATGTGGTGATATTGTGTTGAAAAACCCAGAATTAGAACGTGGTGCTTACAATCAAAGAAATTGGGCTGCTATCTATGCTGGTAAAACTTCAGGTTTCGAATTAGTCCAAGGTTTATTAGGAAAAATCATGCAAACTTTAAGAACTAGCTGGTTAGAAAAACCCACTGAACAATTAGGCAGAGGTTACTGGATCGAACAAGATAACGAAAATCCAACCTTCTTCCCCGGTAGAGGTGCTAAAGTGTACTTCAGATCTGCTGAAGGTGCTGAAGCTAAAGTTATTGGTGCCATTGGTGTTTTACATCCAGAAGTATTGAATTACTTTGAAATTCCATTTGCTGCTTCATCGATTGAAATTGATGCCGAAGTTTTCTTGTAATTGGATGTCAGAAATTAATGAAAAGTTAGTTAATTGTAAAGTTTAGGTTTTTTCTTGATTGATAGAGATAGCTAGAATCAATATATAATAATAAAGTAAACAATCATGTATATTTTTGTAGTGAACTAGGATTTTTATTTTTTTTAGGAAAACCAAATGGTATTTTTTATTTAAAAATGGGAAAACGTTTACTGTCGTACATTTTGGAGGAATATTTTATTTATTGCTATTGCGTATTGTTTATTTTGTTTATAATCGGGGTGAATGATAAAATGCTGGTAACAAGGTTCGAACATAGGATCTTTGAAATTCAATTACTCTGGTGGTTTGTGAAATTTGAAAATAGTTGCAAAAATTTTACAAAGTCAGAAAATCATAAATTAGTAGAGCTAAAAAATAAAATGCTTTTTCCAATTCTCGACATTTCAGAATTTAGACAGAAAAATCGAATAAACCCATATATTATTGTTCATATTGATTGCTGAAAACGCCCATTCATTGTAATATTATGGTTCGATTTTTGCATGTATGCTCTAGGAAGTAGCCTGAAAAATAAACCGCAAATCGCCGTCTTATTCTACCACATGGGCCAATCTCAATTGAATAATATCTCAGTAATTAATTCTTACCAGTATTATGCATATACCTAAATATAGCCTATTCGCTTACGAGAAGCTGCCAAGTTTTCTAATCTATGAAATTTGAAATAGTTGATTTTTGGTTGTCTGGGACATGAAAAATATCTCTTTACCATGGAAGACTAAGCAAGGGAATTGCTTCCATCTATGGAATCGAAAAAGTTTAATTTCACCAAGACTTCTCTACAGGAAAATAATCCTTGCCATGTAAGAAAATACCGATAAGCAAAAATATGGTGAAAATAGAAAATCCACAGCAATGATCAAAACATCAAACAAAATATTGATTTTGAGACGATTGAACCTAAAAGCTGAGATGACACTCTTGGGTATTATGCAAAAAAAAAGAACATCAATATCTGACCTGATTGACCAGAACTGCTACTATAAACTGGTTATCTTTCTTGAAATATGGAGATAACCAGCTATGGAAAAGGGAAGACCAAATGTGGCCCACCGCCTCAGAAGGAATTTTAATTAAGGTGCTTATGTGCAATTTAAGGTTTAGATTCTGCAGCACAGTGGCTAAGAAATCTGCTTCAAATCGAACCATTTCTTGAACTAACTTTTCAAAAGCTGGGATTAACATGAGGATCCAGTCTTTTCTGAAAGAGCAAGTTTTTCACCCAGTTGGAGCTTGAGCCATCTCATGTAGTTAAAATTAAGACCACATACGACATATGCAAGCACGGCAAGATACATGTACTCTTCCTCGGCTGTTGCACAGCTAGTAGCTGTATGCTATGTCCACCTACGGATTCATATACAGCGAGCCAATCGCATCGACTTCTAAGTATTAATAGCCAAACCTAAAATTAAACTTCGCAAAAAATACGATCTAAAATAAATCTATACCGATTATTTTTAATGCATAAAGAAAATTTTGTCCTCATCACAGTACCACACCAATTTCGGCAATGCCAATAACAATAGGAATACAATAAGAATATTGAGGCGAAATATGCAAGAATAAAGAATAGCTGGACGGCATAATTTTTGCCCCCGAGGAAACCCCGTAGAAACTGTGATGAGAGCGCAAATTGACATATAGCAAGAATAAATGAATTGGGCAACATTAAGTGCTTGGAATAATAATATAACGAATGAAAACGCTTAATAATTACCTATTCTTCTGCACTAGGTCCTTGACATCACAATTTTCGTGTACTGAAGATTGAATTTATGTTGACCAATAGCATATGAATAAGCGCAAAAATTGAGATAGCCTCTATAACTTTGATCCAATTATTACATATAGCTTATTGTTAAATTAAGTATACCAAGAGTTTTTCGGCCAATCTAGTAGATGCAGAGGTCTGTCAACGCCAGTATTTAAGCATATTTGCAGATACAAAGATGACATAGAATATTATTAAATTACAACGACGAAAATAACGGAATATATAGAAACAACAGTAAAAATTGAAACCCTTCCAAATATTTCTTTTTCATGGAAGCTCTATTGTTTCTGCGCAAAATATAAATCTACGATACAATTATCTAATCAATAGATATGTTAAATATTTAGAACCCCCATACTATCCAATGAACCCTTTACTTACAAATGTCTCTCCATTGAAGTCTGTGAATTGTGGCAGATAAAAAAGTTGAAAAGTACTAAACACATATCTGAGATCTGCGCCAGATCTGGCTAAAACAATAGACAGCTCAGGGCGAATCCAAATTTAACTAAGGTGTCCTACTGCATCTTTCGATGAATTTTACCTTGATAATGTCTCTTCACGGATAGTAACTCTTTCGAACAATGTCTGATCTGGATTAGCGGTAAAATTTTCCTCTGAGGAACCTGAACTTTCTCATTGATCAAATCAATTTATCGTGTCAAAGAATAATAATTCTAATCTTCCTCATAAGCCGTCATACATATACGCCACTACTATACTTACATAGTTATTATGTCTTCCATAAACAATAATAAGAAAAATGCCCTCTTTCACCGAAGACCGATTAAAGGCATTATTATCTAAAATATAATATTGAACAGTACCAATGAACAATTTCAATTGAATTGACGCCGTGCTTCCAAACAAACTTCTCTTTCATTTTGATGCAATATCTCGCCTCTAAGCGAACCGAAATTTCCGCTAGGCATTGGAAGTATTAATAATGCACTGTTGGTGACAAAATTAAACTATGTAATTTGTAATCGTTCCAAATATATTAGGAGATATATATTAATTCTAACAAACGAAAAAAAGCACAATGAATTCCAGCACTCAATTACTTATTTATGAATTCTTTTAAAGTGAGAGGTGGTAAGATCCGATCTTGCTGAGCCAGCTGCACAGTAGCTTAAAACCTAACATGCAGAAAATAAATACTTGTCGCATTTGTTCACAAGATAATAATATATTATCCTAGGTATTTTTAGGTGGTTACGATACTTTCGGCTGCAAATTTTTAGCATGTATTTCTTCAATATGGTCATTTTCTTCAAACCTAATATATAAATATAAATATAAATATAATCTCAAGCATCTACTTTTTGTTTACCATTCAAATTAATATGCTTCACTTGTTTGTCACCTTCCTTTGGTTGACCATTGTCAATGGTCAACAAATAACTGGTGTTTTTAATAACTTCGATAGTTTAGTGTATCAGGCAGGAGGAAATTATTATTCAGATGCTCCATCTAATCCAAGTTGGGTTGCAACATTAAGTTGGGGAATTGATGGTTCTGCCGTTCATGCTGGTGATACTTTCACATTAAACATGCCATGTGTATTCAAATTTACCACCAATGACGCAAGCGTGGATTTACTTGTTGGATCAACTGCATATGCTACATGTAAGTTTAATCCCGGTGAGTTAATCGTTCCTTATTCTTCATTAGAGTGTACTGTGTTACCAAGTGTGCAACCAAATGTCAAATACAGCGGTAAACTCTCATTCCCAGTTACTTTCGGTACTGGTGGTAGTAGCGACCCAAACGATTTAACTTGTGCTTCTAAGTTTTCTAATGGTTTAAATTCAGTTATCGATACTGTTACTTTTAATGATGGATCAAATGACTTGACTACTACTGCGGCTTTTGAAGGTGGAAGATTATACGCAGACGACCCAGATACAATTGCCTATCGTAATAGACTTATTCCGTCTTTGAATAAACAACAACATTATTTATTAGCAGGAAGTTGTCCTAACGGGTACACTTCTGGTTCCTTGGGCTTAACTATTAGTACTGGGGTCGATTGTTCCGCTGCTTCTCAAGCAATCACAAACGAGTTGAATGCATGGTATTTGCCAATGACTAGTACTGCCACCAACTTCAATTTCCAATGTAGTGGCAATACTTTCATCATCAATTATGAAAACATACCAGCAGGGTATCGTCCTTTCATTTCAACTTTTACTTCACCTAGTGTTGGTGCTTCTGTTTCAGTTACTTATACCAATACCTACAGATGTGCCGGTTCATTTAGAGACACAAACGCTAGTAAAAGGTTGAATTGGGGTTCATACCTGAACACTGGTACTGGGAGCAATGGTGTAGCCGCCGAAGTTATTGTTGTGACGTCTACTTATTCTGGGTCTACTACTGCTATCACTACTTTACCTTTTAGTTCTACAGGTACAAAAACAATTGTTGTACAAGTACCAACTCCAGCTGTAACTGTCACCAAGACTTGGGAACAATCTACCTCGGATACTACCACTTTACCATTTACTACCGGAGGTACTAAAACCATTGAAATCTTAGTACCAACTCCAGAAGTGACTGTTACTAGAACTTGGGAACAATCTACCTCGGATACTACCACTTTACCATTTACTACCGGAGGTACTAAAACCATTGAAATCTTAGTACCAACTCCAGAAGTGACTGTCACTAGAACTTGGGAAGAGTCCACTTCTGCTACCTCAACCTTACCATTTACTACCGGCGGTACCAAAACCATTGAAATCTTAGTTCCAACTCCAGAAGTGACTGTTACTAGAACTTGGGAACAATCTACCTCGGATACTACCACTTTACCATTTACCACTGGTGGTAATAAAACAATTGAAATATTAGTTCCATCTTTAGTTTCGTCATCAGTTTCGTCATCAGTAGTAGCTTTATCTTCATCATTTGAATATTCACCAGTTGAATCATCATCGAGCGTGTCATCTTCAGTTGAATCATCATCAGTGGCCTTGTCTTTATCAGCTGAATCATCATCAGTCGCTTTACCTTCACAAGTTGAGTCATCGTCAGTATCGGCAGTTGAGTCATCATCAGTTGTATCATCATCAGTTGTATCATCATCAATCGCTTCATCATCAGTTGAGTCATCACCAGTGGAATCATCAATACCGTCGTCATCAGTTGCTGAATCATCACCAACCGCTTCATCATTCGTTACGCAGACACCTTCAAGTATTATTTCTCTGTCTATGGAGTCATCGTCTGTTGCTTCATCTACCTTTGCTTCATCATCTTCTGCTGAATTTTCATCTGCCGTTGAATCAGGATCATCTACCCGTGAAGTTGTATCTGAAACCTCATCTGTTATTCTTGAATCATCAACTATACAATATTGGAATTCCACGATTGCTTCAGCCAAATCTTCTCAGACACTCATTGTATCCGAGACTAGTGATTTTGCTTCTACTATTACCAATAGTAATACAGATTCTGCAGTCAGCATCAAATCATCAAGCACTGACGCTGAAACCTCGATTAAAACCACCACATTACCAGCTTCCGATTGTCCAACTTGTTCCGCTCAATCATCAGATGTTATTGTATCCGAGACTAGTGTTCCTACTTCCACTATTACCAATAGTATTGGCAACAGCCAATCGTCAAGCACTGATGTTGAAACCCTGATTCAAACCTCATTAACAGTTTCCGGTCGTCCAACTTGTTCAATTCAATCATCAGATTTCACAACTGTTTCACAAACTACCACGATAACTGAAGGTAATGTGAATTCTCTGGAAAGTAAAGGATCACCAGTCACAACTGTTTCAACTGTTCCATCAACTACCACTATAACTGACGGTGACTCAGAAGTGAATCCTCTGGAAAGTAAAGGATCACCAGCTGTCACTGTTTCACAAACCACCACGATAAGTGAAGGTGATAAGAATTCTCTGACTAGCAGTGGATCATCGGCTGTCACTGTTTCAGGCACTGAAGGTAATCCAAATGAGAATCCTAGCGACGGATCAGCTATTCCAACTCAATCAACCAATCAAGGTGATAATGGAAAAACCAGTCCACAAAGTTCTGGAATTAGCACTGCAACTTCTAGTTCAGGCCAAACCGGCAAACCAACAACCATTACCATCCAAACCCAATCTCCAGCAAGTAACAGTGGATCAGCTGTTCCAATTCAATCAATCAATCAAGGCGATGAAAAAAGTTCTGGAATTAGCGCTACAATTGGTACCAACCAACCAAGCAGCATTACCATCCAAACTCAACCTCAAGCAACTGAATCAACCTTGAACACCATTTCAACAAGCACCAGACCTAGCAACAACAATGAATTCCCAGCGCCTTCTGTTGCAACTTTTGAAGCTGGGAGTACTTCTATCAAAATTAGCAGTGTTACATTGTTAATTTCAATCTTTTTCATGAATATCTTCGTTTAAAACCAATACCCCTGTATTATAGCATTTTCAAATTCATAATTTCAAATCAATTGAAGCATCAATTTATTTCAACTGCTTTATTATCAGTAATTTCGACTTAGTAGAGTATACGTTTATAGAGTAATAAAATTAATAGAACCTTTAATCTAAACTAGAAGTAGTATCATAAACAGTACAGTCAATAATTACTAGACTTGATAATTTAAACAAATCACCACTACGCGAATTGATTGGGAAAATAGTTGACCTGTTGGATGAAAGAATCAAATGCACAAATAGAAAATAAATCTTTCAACACAGATAACTCTACACATAATCAATATTCATATTTTACATTCTAATAAATGTTGTTCCTAAAAATCATTCTCTATAAAACCATGTAAATTACAAATATTCATAATTTTTTGTCAATCTTTCACCCGACATAGTGTGATCTCTCACTAACTTTACTACCATTTCCCACTAAATATTTCCCACAATTTTGTTTTTTGATCTAATCAACATTTTTCACAATCTAAAGATTAGTTAAATACTTCCAACTAACACATTATTCAATTGGTAGAAGAATGAAATAAACTCCCAAAGATCTTGTTCTTATTGTTATTGTCAAATTTACACTTTCATGTGTAACTGCTGATACTTAGCTTTTATTGATAATATTACTTCTTTTCAATTTAACTAAACACAAATAGTTGAGTTTTAAATGCTACAATTACATTATCAAATATAATAGATGTATAAGGAATTTGTCAAATTATGATGAGTCAACCAGTTTGATATACATCTGTATCAACGGTTGAGCATTCATGTCCAATATTGGTAATTCGCCAACATAATCAATCATCACAAGCACATTCATTTCATCTCCATTAGAGAATTCCCTTTGCATTCAGTTCGAAGTTATCGAATTCTTCGTTAAATACTTGGGACGTATTGTGACAACTTCGGCTTGAAATCTTCAGAAGACCACTGTCAGAATCTCCATTGTTCGAGTGGATATCATTTTCTGTTTACGAATGGTATTGCAAATCAGGAACATCACAAACTCCTTGCGAAATATTGCACTACCTATGAATTATCGTGTATGATTTCTTAGACAACTTCCTTCACGTTGCTGTAGCCAGTTTGATTAATTCGACATTACCAACAAGTCTCTAGATGTGAAAATCTGGTGTTACCAGTGACTTGGTACCGATTTGATTATAATCACACAATTCAATCCCGAGTTTATCAATATTATTGATTGGTTGTTCTCGGTTCTGTCTGACTTTCACAGATTTCTTGGATGGATCCCGACATATAAGCTTGGCAAATTCGGCTGCCAGCTACCACATTTTCAACAATTTGATTATAATTCCAGAACAATGTCTCCACTTTTAAACATAAGGTCGTTATTGTAGTTCATTAAGATCACAGGATTGAACAAATTAGCCTAAACTATCGAAAGTAAATCACCTAATTAAGATTCGTCTACAAATCTTTTCGCGACTTAACAATCGTCGGTGCAATTATAGTATCGCTGATTCCCATCAAAATCTTAGTACACGAATAATTTGGCGTCAATCATTTATATTTAGGTTAATGATTGAAATCAGTACTAAAGAAAGAGACTTCAATTTGACGGTGAACTGACTTTATCGTCTCAGGTGAAAATAATCGCGAAAATGGGACCTGAAGTGATTTGATAGAAAGCATAATTTTCTGTTATTATTGAATTGCTGAGGGGTTGGCTATTTCTGCGAAAGTATGATGGCATATTACCCGATATTCTCGCTGCATAAGCGACTATCCTCGCTAAAGTAGGGCAGAGCCCCACGTCGCAACAAATATATTGTTTACAATCACGTATGGGCGTTTAGTTGTATTTAGGAACAAAGAAAAACATACGATCTGCACACAGTAGTTCCACCCCAGAATGAATACAACCAACATCATCGTTTTTGTATTCAATGATAACAATTGCTTCACATGGTTGAAATGCAGGAACATTTGATCGTATATTTGGTTCTATTGTGTCTATTTTTACCCATACTTAGTATTCTATCAGTGGCTAGCCGAGGAAATACGTACTTAGCTTCATAGGCGGTGCTTACTTGATTGAATATTCTCGCTAAGGTACATCAACAGTTTGGGGACCCAAAGCAAGGCGTGAAAGTGAATATCGTTCTGACATGGTATACATTTCAAATATAGATTGAGTTTAAAGTGCTTACTGAATGTAGAAAGACACACGAGATAACTCTCAAATTAGAAGAAATGTCGCTCCATTCAGTAGCTCAATGAAAACATTTTGCCTTAAAACACATGAGAATGATTTACGAGTCAATGCATTTACATTTCGTCTAACATGCAGAGGCCCCTATGCCTTACACCTTAACTCAATATTGGCATAAATTTTTGAAATAACTATATATTCAAACAAGATCTTGATAATGATGGAAGCTTAAACCTTCCATTCTTTTAAAGTCGAGTTCAACTTTTGCAGTATGTTTTCTCGATTACTTTTGAGTGTTTTTCTAATAACACTAGTATCGGCTCAGGCTATTTCTGGAGTATTCACTAGTTTCCAATCGCTTGAATATGAAGAAGGTGGAGGTTATATAGGTAGAGCCCCATCAAACCCAAGTTGGGTTGCAACTTTGGGTTGGAATTTGGATGGTGATACCGCCAAAGCTGGTGACACTTTTAGTTTAAAAATGCCTTGTGTTTTCAAATTTACCACTTCTGCTACTGAAGTTGAATTAAAAGTCGATTCAACTTCTTATGCTTCCTGTTCATTTATTGCTGGTGAATTGCTGCTCGATTATTCTGAATTAAAATGTATTGTTTTACCAACAATTAAGAAATCGGTAACCTACAGTGGTAAAATTTCTTTCCCAGTAACTTTTAATTCTGGTGGGTCTGATAATCCAATTGATCTCAAATGTGCTAAGGAGCAATCTTCCGGTATCGGTGATGTCAAACAACAAGTTACTTGGTCAGACGGATCGAAAAAACTTTCAGTTAATGCTGATTTCTTAGGTGGTAAGTTATACAGCCCAGATCCAAGTATAATTGCTTACCGTAACAGAGTTATTCCATCATTAGATAGACAACAACACTTCATGATTGGTGGAGATTGTCCTAATGGATATGAATCTGGTTCTTTAGGGTTTACTATTAATACTGGAGTTGATTGTGCTACTGCCGGTAAAGGTATTACCGATGCTTTAAATGCTTGGTACTTGCCAATTTCTAGCTCAGATGCCACCTTCACTACTACATGTGAAGGAAACGAGTACAGAGTTGATTTCGAAAATGTCCCTGCTGGATACCGTCCTTTTATCAGTGTTTTGTCAAATCCAAAAGAAGGTCAGACTGTTCGTGTGACATATCGTAACAGATACACATGTGTTGGCTCAACCAGAGAAAGAAATTCTGATAAAAGCGAGACTTGGGGTGATTATCAAAACACTGGTATTGGTAGTAGTGGTGGCTTACTTGAGGTTGTTGTTACTACCTCTACCTATCCAGGATCTACTACAGCAATCACCACTTTGCCATTCAGTTCAACTGGTACCAAAACAATCGTTGTTCAAGTTCCATCAAGTACTCCAAGTACCGATTTTACTACCGTAACTAGTACGTGGACTGGTACTAATACACGTACTACTACTTTGCCATTTACTTCTGGTGGTACCATTACTGTTGAAGTCGATGTTCCTGAACCAACTACCGCAATGACTACCATCACTAGCACTTGGACCGGTACCAACACTCGTACCACCACTTTACCATACACTTCTGGCGGTACCATTACTGTTGAAGTTGATGTGCCTGAACCTCCTGTCTCAAGCGCACCTGTTGCAAACACCTCTATTACTAGTACTTGGACCACTATCACTAGTACTTGGACTGCTAGCACTACACGTACTACTACCTTACCTTTTACTTCTGGTGGTAACGTTACTGTTGAAGTTGATGTTCCTGAACCAACCATGCCAGTGACTAGTATCACTACTACTTGGACTGGTACTAATACTCAAACCACAACATTACCATTTACTTCTGGTGGTACTGTCACTGTTGCTATCCAAGTTCCAACTCCAGTAACCACTGTCACTAGCACCTGGACTGGTACCAGCACTCGTACTACTACCTTACCATACACTTCTGGCGGTACCATCACTGTTGAAATTGATGTTCCTGAACCAACTACTCCAATGACTACCATTACTAGCACCTGGACTGGTACCAACACTCGTACTACTACCTTGCCATATACTTCTGGTGGTACCATCACTGTCGCTATTCAAGTCCCAGTTCCAGTAACCACTGTCACAGACATAGAAACTACAGTTGTCACGATTACTTCATGTTCTGATGATAAATGTCATACAGTTCCAGTAACCACTGGTGTAACCACTGTTACTGAAGTGCACACCACTTACACGACATTCTGCCCATTACCAAATGAAAGTGAACATGCTCAATCTACTATTACAGACATGGAAACCACTGTAATCACTGTTACATCTTGTGACGACGATAAATGCCACACTGCTCCTGTTACTACCGGTGTTACAACTGTTACGGAATACGATACCACATACATCACTTATTGTCCTTTACCTGAAGTAACCACCACCATTCTACCTGAAACTACCCCAGAAGGTCCAGAAACTGTCACTATTGTCAACACTCCAGAAGGTGGAGCACCCGAAACTGTTACAACTGTTATTCCAATCCCAGAAAATACTCCCGAAGGTGAAGCTCCAGCTCCAGAAACTACCCCAGAAGGTGAAGCTACTGTTCCAGAAACTACCCCAGAAGGTGAAGCTACTGTTCCAGAAACTACTCCCGAAGGTGAAGCTACTGTTCCAGAAACTACTCCAGAAGGCGAAGCTCCTGTTCCAGAAACTACTCCCGAAGGTGAAGCTCCAGCCCCAGAAACTACCCCAGAAGGTGAAGGTGCTGCTCCAGTTCCAACTGAAATCACTGTTCCAGAAGGTCCAGTTGAAACCGGTGTAACTGATATTCCAATTGATACTTCTATTGCCGGTGAAGGTACTGCTCCAGGTCCAATCGTTCCAGTTCCAGAAACCGATATTGGAGGTGAAGGTGCTGCTCCAGGTCCAGCTGAAACTGCTCCAGTTGTCACCGCGGAAATCCCAAATACCACAGTTGTTACTGCTTCAACTACCACTGGTGCTGATACTTCTATTGGTAACCCAACCACTTCCGCTCCAGCAGTTGAAATCATTTCTGAAGCTGGTGCTGGTACCATCAAAGCAACTTCATTATCCATGATCATTGCTTTATTCTTCATGCACATGCTTTATTAAATCTAATTCATTTTTTCGGTTATTATGAAATGTCTAATTAATGTGAGTTTCGGTATTTATTTCATTCAAATCATATTCATTACGTCATATTATTAAATGCAACGTGGTACTGATGGTACTCATCGTTCTTGTTTAATAATCATATTTCGAGATGATATATGTAATGAGTGGACCAATTATTCTCTTAATTTCTCTCAATTTCTCTTACGTTCTCTAATGTTCTATTATTAATCAATTGTTTTATAATTTGATTATTCTGTTAATGTCTATCTTATAGTATACCCACTTTCCTCTAGAGTTTATAGAATCAAAATATATTCTTTTAATTTTTAATCCTTTGTAGCAAATTTCAACAGTTATTATTATTTCAATTGAATACAAGTCAACAAACTTTTACTAATGGTTCTCCACTAGTAATATAGAGAATGCCTGCAAGAACAACTCTTTGTTAGACTGATATTGGGTTTGTGTGGAGCTATATGTGTTGATTTGATTTATTAAGATTGTAGTTCTTCGCGTAAAAGATTAAAACAAAATGAGATATTTAGTGAGAGATGGTGGTAGAATTAGCGAGGATTGGTGGTAGAATTTAGTGACTTGCGCCTGTATTATTTACACCAATCAAAAAACAGTAAATCTTGGTGTATGTAAATACTTTTTGACCATAGCGTTATTCAATCATCTCAGTGGACTTCAATGTCGGTTAACATGTCATCAAAACCATCCTTTGCTTCGTCACCTCCAATAATCATTTTTCATTTTTTTGTTTGTACTTATTCGGAATAGATAACGATTTTTTAATGAAATTGGCCAGAATTGCATGGAGGAATTGGAATTGGAGATGAGACATGGTAGCTATGCTTCAGACGATACAGATGAACAACATGTGCCGTTGGTAGAGGACCATGACGACGAAGGGATAGCTAAACCCCATTATGAAAGTTTATCATTTCCAACTATTGATGAACAGTATACGAAAAAAGTTAAAATAATCAATGAAGCATTGCAAGATATTGGAATGGGTCGCTTTCAGTGGACGTTGTTTCTAGTCGCCGGTCTAGGATGGTTCTTTGATAATTTTTGGATGTTTGCCATATCGTTGATTTCATTACCTGTTGAACGGGGATTCCATGTTGAAAAAATCGGTTACTTGATATTATACAAGTATATTGGGTTGATATTTGGATGTAGTCTCTGGCCTTTATTTGCTGATATCTACGGACGAACCATCGCGTTCAATATCACATTATTCATGTCGGGAATTGCTGGGTTGATGGCTGGGTTTATGCCCAATTATTCGTCTTTGAACTTAATGATGGTCTTCATTGGTTTTGCCACAGGTGGGAACCAACCAGTCGATTCAATGTTGTTCATTGAATTAATTCCAGCATCACACCAACATTTGTTAATTTACTCGTCGGCGTTTTGGGGTTTAGGTTCATTCACAGCAGCAATCATTGGCTGGCCATTTATTGCGAATTTTACATGTCCACCCGGCTCTGAATGTTTGTATCAAGACAATCTTGGCTGGAGATACTCCTACTGGAGTTTTGGGATCGTCACAATCATATTTGCATTATTACGAAATTACGCTAATATCTATGAATCTCCCAAGTATTATATTAAACAGGGGAATAATCTACAAGCAGTATCCATTGTAAAGGCAATTGCTGCTAGAAATAACGTGCAAACTTGGTTAACTGTAGACCAATTGAATAAAATTGATGATCAGTATGATAACACAGTTAATTTCAATGAAACAAAAGTATTCCAGCAATATTTACAAGAGTTTTGTAATTGGAAATTGTTATTTCAAACTAAAACAATGATGCTTTTAACTACTGTGTTATGGTTAATTTGGGGACTTTGTGGTTTGGCATTTCCCTTATTCAGTGGGTTCTTACCTTTCTATTTACAATGGAAAAGCGGGAATAATCAAGGTTCAAACCATCACTCATTGAATATTACATATCGAAACTATGCCATCCAAGCCATATTTTCAATTCCTTCGGGAATAATTGGTGGTTATATGGCGAATTTGAAATATATTGGTAGGAAAGGGGTTGGGTTTATTGGTGGGGTTTCCACGGGAATTTTCATGTATTTATTTATTTACTCCACTCCCAAGGATTCGTCATCGATATTTTCGGCATATCTATTCTACAATTGCATGATATCATTTGTCACCACATTCATATATGGTGCCATGTATTCATATACGCCGGAAGTATATCCGTTACAGCTAAGGGGAATAGCCACTGCTACGTGTTCTTTATGTAACCGATTATGTGGATTATTAGGTCCAATAATTTCGTTATATCTTGATATAAGTAATGGTCAACCGGTTTATTTATCCGGTGGATTATTTATATTGGCAGGATGCTTATTTTTGGTCTTACCTTATGAGACCAGGGGTAAAGCAGCTATCTAGACATAAATATATACTACACGTTGTTAGTTATAGTGATTTTCGCTTATATTCAATTTTATTTGAGATTATTTGGCAGAATTATACCCCTAAACATATATTTTTGTAATTCATTCCACTTGATGCATAATATCTTAATTGATTTTTTCAATCAATTATGTCATAAAATATATACCTGTCATTAACGTCAAACATATTGTAGATTTATACCTATTCATTTGAGCTTGGCTAAAACCAGGAGAAGTTGGTTTGGAAGTATTTTGAGCTTCTAGCTTCTGCTTCCTAGCTTGTAACTGTTTGTTATCATTGTTACTTAAGAAAAACATCATTCTTTATAGTTGTTAAATTTGCCTGCGAAACTTTTTTAGCAACCATTTTTTCAATGTGGCAATTGTTGTAGAATTATGACATCACCAGAAACAACCCCATAAAATGTTTCCTGGTACTTTCTATAAAACTATCACTGGGAATATTCTATAAGCTCATATCTTCTACAATATATTATCACCCTAACAATGTTTGATGCCATTTGCAACTTTCGTCTTTTGGGGGTTTTATTTTCCAACGCGTAGAAACAAATCCCACAATATTATAGAATCTGTTGCAAAATCAACACTTGGACATATGTCAGTCGTAGGTAAACTTACTTTGGAAACACAACCAGAAGCTAGTCAATCAGAGGCAGTACAATCACTGGTGGAGTTTCCAGCCAGTCAATTGAACGATTCTCGCGTTTTTATGCCATGTTCAACAAGAGGTGGTTATTCTCAAACTGCAACCAATTCATCTTCTTATCCCAACTCCCAGGTCCCTAGATCAGTGCAGTTGGTAGATGTGACATGGTGTCCCGAAATAAAGCTTAGATCTAATCCAATTTCTGATTTGAAACATGCATCTACTAGTTCAAGTGGGAGATCCAATTTATCTTCAGAATCAATTAAAAATAAGTTTACTCAATATAACTTTGATAATTCACTATGGAAGTATCGTATTAAGAATCCCCTAAGATCTGGGTTAGAGTCGAAGTCATCTAAATCTCTATATAGTTCACCAGTGGTGTTTAAAGGGGATACTACGGAACCGGAAATTGATAAGTTTAAAGGTGATACAACGGAGCCTGAAATAGATAAAGCGTTTGTAACTTCAGAGAAAAGGCCGTATACATCTGATTATACTGCTGGAGTGGTCAACAGAATGACTAATATCTGGAATACATATGATTCCCCTTCGGAGAATCAATGTTTACCCCGAATGTTCAAATTCACTGTAAATGATCGCTTGAATCTTGTTGCTTCCGACGAAACAGAAATCGTTATCAGTTCGAAATCTGAACCAGAAGGTGAAAAATTTATTGTCAACAATGGTTTGATCTATCAGGTCCCTCCAAAGAAGAAACCCAAGAAGAAGAAAGTCATCTTTGGTAGAAAGAAAAAAAATGGTAAATCTACACAAATTGGTAAATCTATTGAAAAATCGAAACAAGATAAATCCAAACAAATTAAGTCTAGACAAGATAAATCTCTTGATAAACCTTCACTTACAGTCAAGCTCAGTCTAACTCAGAATAAGTCTAGATCTTCTAGAAAACGAATACTACAGACGGATCCCGATCAGGAATTTGAAGTCAATGATCGCAAAAAACGAGTAGGTCCAAGATCCCGAATTGGGTGTTGGACTTGCAGAATACGCCACAAATCATGCCCAGAAAACAGACCAGCTTGCGACCAATGTGTTCGTTTGAAGTTGGTTTGTGATTATTCAGTAGATCGACCCGCCTACATGTCAGAGCCAACCCTTCAAAAAGAAAAATTGAAAGAAATTAGAGAAATCACTGATGTTCAGAAGAAGATTAACTTCTCAAGGAGAAGATCAGGAAAGTGATTAGGAGGATAAATCGCCAAGATAGATGCCAAAGAAGAAGACCTGGTTAGTGCTTATCTAGTGGGAAGATGAGACGCTAAATGATTAATCCAATAAGGCTGCAAATACACGCTATTTTTTTTTACCAAAGTACACGTCGTGTTTTCATTGCCTTGAGATTAGAAAAAAAAACGACGTATTTTAGTTGCCAAGTGTAATAGATTTATAAACCAAGATGTTATGTTTATATAATTGCCTTGTGGCCCTAATATATCTTATAGGGTTGACAGAGGCTTTCTACCTTCCAGGGGTAGCACCTACTGATTATAAACAGGGAGATTCAATTCCATTATTGGTGAATCATTTGACTCCATCACATACCCCTACCAAAGGTAAAGATAAATCCAAGGCTTATGTGTTTTCCTACGATTACTATTATCCTAAATTCCGCTTCTGCCAACCTGAAGGTGGACCAGTTAAACAGCTGGAATCTTTGGGTTCAATTATCTTTGGTGACAGAATTTTCAACTCTCCATTTGACATTCAAATGTTAACCAATGTCGATTGTCGTAAATTATGTGTTCCAATTTACTCCAAAGATGATTCTGTGTTTGTTAATAGAAACATTAGAGCTGGTTACCAACACAATTGGATCGTTGATGGATTGCCAGCTTCGGCAATTGTCAGAGATGCTAGATCCAAGGAAATTTTCCATGCTACCGGTTTCAATATTGGTGAAATTGATGAAAATAACGATGCCCATCTTTATAATCATTATCAAATCAATATTGAGTACCACAAAAGATCAGGGGACTTATTCCGTGTAGTTGGTGTCACTGTCGAACCATATTCCCTCGACAGATCACAACTTGCTGATGATGCAACCTCAGAGCAACTTTGTGATGCCAATTTGGAAAAAATCACTTTAACTAAACAAGCCGATACAAAAGTCTTGTATACTTATTCAGTTAATTTTGAAGAATCGTCGACCCCTTGGGCTACTAGATGGGATAAATATTTACATGTCTACGATCCAAAGATTCAATGGTTTTCCTTAGTTAATTTCTCAGTTTTGGTATTGATCTTAAGTGTGGTTATTTCCCATATTCTTATGAGAACCTTGAAAAACGACATTGTTAAGTATAACGAAGTCAACTTAGATGATGACATCTCTGATGAAAGTGGGTGGAAATTAGTTCATGGTGATGTCTTTAGACCTCCTAAGAACCGTTTATTACTTTCGGTATTAGTTGGTAGTGGGGTTCAAATATTTGCCATGACATTCATTACTATCTTATTCGCATTGTTCGGATTATTATCACCATCTAATCGTGGGGCTTTATCCACTTTTATGTTTATCCTTTATGTCATATTCAGTATCATTGCTTCATTTGTTTCGGGATATCTTTACAAATTCTGGGGTGGAGATAATTGGAAATTGAATATGATTTTGACTCCAGTTTTGGTGCCAGGTGTTTTATTTGGTGTGTTGGTATTGTTAAATTTCTCGTTGATTTATGTCAATTCTTCAGGTGCTATTCCATTTGGAACATTATTTGCAATTATTGCCATTTGGTTTGTGGTTTCGATTCCTTTGGCAGTTGCTGGATCGGTTTTAGCATCTAAAAGACCATTATTGTCAGTCCCAGTTAGAACAAATCAAATTCCAAGACAAATTCCAACCCAACCATGGTACTTGAAAACCTTCCCAGTCATGTTAATTTCTGGGTTCTTCCCATTTGGTTCGATTGCGGTTGAAATGTATTTCATTTATTCCTCAATTTGGTTCAACAGAATCTTTTATATGTTTGGATTTTTATTTTTCTGTTTTGTTTTAATGATTCTTACAACTTCATTATTAACAATTATTATGATTTATACTACATTATGCGCAGAAAATTATAAATGGCAATGGAAATCATTATTTATTGGTGGTGGTTGTTCGATTCATATTTTCATCCATTCATTATTGTTGACTGCAAATCAAGGATTAGCTGGTTTCACTTCGCTTATATTATATGTCGGTTACTCGGTGATGATTTCATTACTTATTTTCCTTTGTTGTGGTTCAGTTGGTTTCTTATCAAGTTTCTTCTTTGTTAGAACCATCTTCTCTCAAATCAAAGTTGATTAATTGAAAATGACAATTGCTCCATAATTGCCAAGGTAGTATGAATAAATAAAACTGATTTTATAGAATGTTTCTACTGTATATGTAGTTAAATTACCAATAAATAAAAGGTCCAGATAAACATCATTCGTTTGTTTTTGCTTGGTCCCCAACTAGTACTCATGTTTTTTACATACTCTACAATGGCGACATTGATATAATTTTTTTGACTCTTGTTAGCTATATGTCTATAAATCTCGAGCCAATGTAAATAGCTACCAGTAGTAAGAATTGAACATCGCGTCACAACTAAATCACCCATCAATACCACCCATCGGTATTTTCACGTTCAATGAACGGGACAATCGTATTCAAAAATTCCAAAGTCCAAGTATTCAAACCTGATTTCAAGTCTTTTGTAGGATTCGATTTAGGCAAATCAAAAATTAATTGGTAATTAATGATTTTGCTTTTGATTAAATTTAATGTGATTGTACCTAATTGCAAATTGTTTAAATTCAAATTCAATAAATTATAAGATATTGATAAATCTTGATTGATTTTAATACATCGATTCAATAATTCTTGATTGTGGGAATTTTCAACTTGATTTAATAAAGTAATCAAATTATCAATAATTAATTTCATCAATTTGATTAATTTGAATAATTGACTTATCGATAGGTTTAAATAAGGATTGACGGGGTGGAATTTGTTTTCATTATTGTTGATATTATTGTTATTAAGTTGCTGATTATGGTTATGATTAGGGTTACTATTACTAATGAAATTAGCAAAGTTAATAATCAGGGTGGTAGTCTTTTTCAATAAACGAATCAATTTGATATTATTATCCATAGTAGTTTCGTAAGTATCTTCCAAATCATGATTTGAATTGGAATTTTTCAACAGCAGATTAATTTCATAAATATAATTGAACAAATCTAATTTTTCTTGAATTAATTGATAAAAGTATCTATTGAATTCAGATTGATAATTAGTGGTTGTCGCCGAAAATTGAGCTGAATCAAATATCACCGGTGCTTTCCTAATTGGATCAATCAATTGTTGATTGCGTAAATTGATTAAATCATTGAATTTATCATTATATTGGAAAATGTTAAAATTTAAATCAAGGGGGGCATTATCGGGGTAAATTAATGATTTATTTTCCACTAATCGAGTTATCAATGGTGAATTTGTTGGAAAGGTTGTTTGTAGACCATAGGCCAAGCTTGATAAGGTATCGATAATGATCAAACAGCAATATAATTTGGGCAAGTAGATTTTGATATTATCGAAATCCAATTGGTGATTCGATTGGCCCTGATTTAAGAAATCCAGGAAGTTTTCCAATATTTTGAATTGATTGAAGATGGACGCCGTGATTGCCAGGTTGAGGTTGTAGGTATCGCCATTGAGGAGGATTGAATAGTTGATCAAGATTAACGACGAGAAGAATAAGATTAAGCTCGAATCATTAATGTGGATATTTGAGTTATTCAAAGGGTACAAGCTTGTAATTTTCTGGATAATGGCAATATGGTCTTGCAAGGAATTATTTTTGAAATTGATCAAATGGCTCAAGGATTGGTTAAACAATTCACCCAATTTATAATTATTAACGTTCTCATCGACATGGTCCAAGATTTTCTTCTTGTCCAAGGGTAAAATGGGGAAATTTGGTTGGAAAGTTTGATAATACACCGAAAGATTATATTCCAAATTCGATTTGTATGAGATCGAGGGGATGATATTGTTACCAATATAAAGGTTTTTGTTCATTCTACCATTTAATGAACTTAGCGAACTTATTGAATTGCGCGGCAGCTGACTCGTTTGTTTCAAATTAGTGTAAGAATTGGATCGTGACCGTTTGGAAGCTATGGAATAGAAATCATCATCGGAATCAGAAATGTTATCAGAATTAACCGAGATTGCTGGTATGAGACTGGGGAATCTCGATCCATTGGTTGATTGTGACAGAATCGAACTGATCGACGACGATCGGCGTCTATCTGAACCATTATCTAAAATGATGCCATTACCATTACCATTTCCAGGCATTTCATAAGGAACTTTCCAGAATGGTGGAGATTTGGTTGATTTTTGATCTATATTAGATAATGGTGAAGATGGAGATGAGTCTGATAATTTTCGTTGGAATTGGGAATGAGGCAATTGTTTAGGGTAAACTATTGGTGGTAATATTATTGGTGGGACCGAGGTTGTGCTTGCAGTTGAAGATGTTAACGGAGGTGATTTGTAAGGGTAGGGCAATGTCATTGTGGTGAGACTATTGTTACTGTTGACACTGCTGATGGAGTTGCTACTTGGTCTATTGGAGTTAGGCAAGTTGGCTGTAGACAAGTTGGAGGAAGACAAGTTGGTTGGCAGCAATGTATGCGTCCCCTGGTGGTTCCCCGAGCTGGCGGGTAATGTATTAATATTATGGGTTAAATGGGGGATATGGGTTGAATGTAAAGGTTTAGACGGGTCGGATATGGTAGATGTGGTAGATCCGCCTGTTGTAGTACCAGCAGCAGCATCTTTACTAGGTCCTCTCTTCAAGGGGACCCTAGAAAAGGTACATTCGTCATTATTCTTGATGCAATTGGCGCAAACTTTCACAACCTTCATCAAACTGGTTGAATATTCAGCATTACACCTAACCTTCTTCCTTCTGCAGCAGTCACAGGCCCTACTGATCTTCAGTCTCTTCCTGGGCTGGTCATCGTCGTCTTTAACCATGAAGAAATTAAAATTAAAATTACAAAATTTCTCCAGGATAATTTCTCCAGAGAAAAATAAAAATGGAATTCAAAAAATAATACGAAAAAAAAAATAAAAAAATAAAAAAATAAATTGTCTTTTGAATAGTAATACTAAGAGTATTAGCAATACAAACCAATCACTATTACTATTCTTACTCTTATTCTTCTACAACTTCACTCTTTTTTTCTTTTTCCTGTTTTTCTTTTCTACACTACAAGGGTAATAACAATTGTAACCATGGCGACTAAATCAATGGTAATAAATTCCCCGGAGAAATTAGGGAATGTATTTTGCTATATATATTGAACTTAAACCGGTTGTTTGACACTCTGTCGATCTGGGTATTACTTATCTCCGGTTGTTTGTGCCCTCTTCTGTCTTCTTGTGATTTCTAATTTTACGGAAGGTTGTTCCGGATATTTACGATTGGTATTTCCCAATTGAGAGTCAGCGACAAATCATTCGATTTGTATTGGGCCAAACAACAATGGTTTATATAACAATGGTAGTCAACAATGTTACAAGACAATGGTGTCAAAGTTGGCGCCTAGTATCTTTAGTATGTTTGGTATTTATTAGTGTTACTTTATTTTAATAAATGTCCCCCACTTTGATCCACTATTTGTGAGCGGCATTGTATGGTTGCTCCAGTGATTTCATGTCTCCCAGGATATATTTTTTCCGAAAAATTCAGTGTAACCAGAAAAATATTTTTCAATGAAACGTTGCATCGACAACACAAATAATCTTAGCGGTAGCTAAGATTGCTTGGTTTTGTAACCCTAGCACTTTACCTGAAACTTATGTAGCAATATTAGACTAAAATATGTAGCTCGATACTTTACTTTGGTAAAAGTCTTAGCTTTAGCGTTTATTCAATGATTTTTTTTGATTGGAGGAATAGATATATGTATAACGTATTTACCAGGTGCCCCCGCCGGTAATCGTAATCTTAAAGTAGTGGTATAAATATATACCAGGCTGGGTTTTGAGAATTAAGTGGAATTTATTTACAATTGGATTTAAATAATGTAATAATAAGCATCAAATACTGTCTAGCTTGATCTGCATTTGGTAACAGTATTCACTAGGCTTGGCTTAGCCATTAAAATATCGCAATAATAAGCACACAACCACTGGTTAGCAGTTTTTTTTATATTTGTTCAATTCGTTTATCTAGTAGTACGGTTAATATGTAAATACCAGTGGTTCACCTGGATTGACAGTTGTATTTCGTCTCGTTCAATTGGTTTGTCTAGGTTCGACCAATCAATAATAATCATGAAACGTATGTTTATCTTAGCTTCTCTAATGGTTTGTTCAATTGGGATGTCTAGCGGTTATTCAATCAACAAGTTACAATTTCTGGTATACTCTACCGTACCATAAATAGCCAACCATGCTAATTCCTTATCCTAAAAATAACACATTATCCCATTCACGAATTACATCCATAAACCCAATCTCATCACCCTCTTCACGACGTTTCCAGATTTCATACAAGATCTGCTTGCTTCGCCAGAAATTATATTGTTGATTGAAATCCCCCACTTGATGCCAGATCTTATCAATTTTTGTTTGCCATGATTTATCCAAAACATCGGCCCCATTGACTAATAATATCCAAAATAATGGTTGGAGATTGAACTCACTTTTAATTGTTAATAATTCCAATAAATAATTCAAAGACTCATTGATAGTATTCTGGTAGGTTTCGACGGGATTTTCATGAATCAATCGATTAGAGTAGACAATCAATGCTTTATGGAACGAATGTGCATAGAGATATAATTGCTTATGACTTGGTATGGTTAAATCCAAAGTCCAATATTCTTGCAAGTCCCAATTCAATAGTTTGTCGTATGTTTCAGCACATATTCGTGGGAAGTTTCTGGGAAAAACATTCTTTCGTTTGAAAATATTCTTATGGTTGGTTAAATGGGTTATTTCATGTAATAAATCTAGTAACGATTTTGGTAGCCCATACATCATGTAAACAATACTCAAGTCGAAAAAACCTTCGAGTCTGAAGCGTGGCGTTGGCGCTTTTCGTAGTGTGGTGCTTGGTTGTGGTTGCTCATCGATTGCTGCTTCATTATAGCCCCGCAATTCTCGTTTATTGAATGATATCGAAAATGATAGTGGCAGATAATCGGGTTTATTCGAGATAATTAAATTTTTGATTGTAGGTTTAAATGTTTGCTCGTCACCATCCTCATCCTCATCATCATCTTCATCATCATCGGCCAAATCATAATTTTCATTCAAATCTCGATAATTGATAATCTCATCACGTTCATTGATTTCATAATTGAACATGTTTATCGATTGCGTCGATTCGAAGAAAATGTACCATATTTTGAACACGTTGATTAAGAATTTGACCAAATTTGATAATCTATACTTGATAAACTTGTTCTTGATGATATTATCGGCGATAGCAAACATTAATTCGTAATTTTCATAAACAGAAAAACAGGCATCGACTTCGATTTGTAGTAAGATTGCTAACAACAAACACTGTTCGTACTCGTAACCTGTCAGTTCTTGTACTTCTTCTTCATCATCATAACTATCCAAATGTTTATTGAGGATAATCACTGCGAGTTTCCTTAGTTCAATGGCAATCTTGATGTATAGGTCCAACTCCAAGATATTTTTATTTGATTTGTGAAACGAAGACAACCCCAAAATCAAGTATACAATAGCCAATTTGATATTAGGAACTCGGTCGTCAACATTGGCATCTTTCCACTCAGTAAAATTGTAAAGAAAGTATTCCAGGAAAATTTGTTTCAAATAGGGTATGACTAGCAAATCGTAATAATTTGGTTTGAAGTACATACGATTGAAAGAAAATATCCTCGAATCAAAGTTGATTAGCCCTTTCAAGAGGGCAGATAAATGTAATCTGTCATCGACTTCAAATAAATTCTTCAAAACTGATTTATCTGGGATCCAATCGTCAGAATCAAGATTAGGGAAAAATTTCGGGTACAAAATATGGAGCATATTTTGCTGATTAAACTGGTAATTGATTCCCTTTATTGCCAAGATGGATAACTTGGCATAATTGATCAAATTAGCATGGATGAGTGAATTTTCGAAATCGTCAGATTTGACCTCCAGAGCGATTCTAAACACACTAAAAGGACCCACGGTCCCGCCAAACTTCTCCAAAGTCTCCAACTTGGCATTCAACACTTTATAAGTTGAATAATACATTTCCAGAGGGAACTTGACTAAATCAATATTCCTACGTTGAAAATTATCTAAATTTTCATCACCTGCTTGAATCAACTCATTCTTCTTCACGGTTAACGGTGCCGACCATCCTAACTTAATTCCATACCCCATACACTTCATCTTAGCCTTCTGGCATCGATTACAATACGGTCGTTCCAAATCACATTTAACCTTCCTCTGTCTACACGTCCAGCACCCGTTGAAATCACGGCTTTTTCTGTTCTTAGCCATATTGAACACACTATAGTTCTATAACCAGCTCTTGACCTTCCCTTAACCTTAACTGGTGTATTTCTGCGGATAATCAAAACATTCAACGGTTTCTGCTTTGTGCTCATTTCTCAACCCCAGTGGAAAAATAGAAGGGACCAAAGAGATTTTAAGGTTTTTGGCTGCAATTTTTATTTCAGGAAAATAAAACGTATAATAACATAAAGAATGGCAGACCAACCTTTGCAAGTTGATACTTCAGAGGAGTTCAACCCAGCACCCCTGGAGGTGTTGCAGCACGACCGAATTTTTCTGATTCAAGTGGGGTACAAGTTGTTTAGATTGAGCGGGTTGAGTTTGTCGAGCGATGCCCCGTCCTATTTCACCCAGTTCTTCCTTTTACCGGAGAATGAAGATAAGGTGTTATTTATAGATCGAGATCCTAAGATTTTTGAGAGGATATATAATCATTTACAAGGGTATGCATTGAATTTGGATAGTGCCTATGAAATGGTTAATGTTTGGAGTGACTCGTATTATTTTGGTTTGAAACGACTACAGTCGATATTGATCGAGGGTGATGTATTTGCTGTGGTTGGGAATCAGTCGTTTAAAATTTGTAGGAAGTTATTGCAAGGAACTGGCAATACGCCCAATTTCTTTACTGTCAATTACGACAATTTGTTGGTAGACAGTGTGTCGGTGATTGAACGGAAGAGAATGCTTAGACCTCCTCCTCAATACCCGGCCATGATTTCTAACAGGTCCCCGAAACTATTTGCTGATTTGTTAGAAATCTTACTGGGGAACCATACAATCATCGCCAATGATTCTCATCGACAACTACTCATTCGAGAGTGTAAGTACTATCGGTTTATGGAGTTGGAACAGAGGATCATCAAGTATAAAATCATCAACAACCCATTCATGAACCAAGAGATTTTGATCAATTTGAATGATTTGCAATACAAGGGGGTTTCAAATGATTCTCCTCAGGATAAGTCAGTCGAAACTCCGCTAAAATATACCAGACCTTACATTGTGAAAGAACCGAAACGGAGCTTGCTACTCCAAATCGATTCCAATTTCGATTTGCTCAATCTGAGTTCGTCTCTTGTCAAGTTGGTGTTCAATAAATCGATTCAGATTGCTACGGTTCATATCACCAACAAACATTGTAAGAAGATGCTAGCCATTCTCAAAGATTACGTGCCAGACATCCTCACTGAAGATCTCGACACTGACAAGCCTAAACTTATATTCCCCGTAGGGTTATCTGAATGCAAAGCAATCATCAATGGATTGGAAATGAAATCTACTTGGGCGTATGATCTTTTGGGAGTTGAAGAAGAGGAAGTGTTCAAAATCGGCGACCCAGACGAAACTAATAATAAACAGCCTGCCAACAAAAAAAGAAGAAGAAGTAAAAAGATGGATGGAGACTTTATGGAATTTATGTTGACACTGAGTATATGGAGAATCATGATGAGAGGAGACCGCGTGAGACTACATGGGGTGGTAATACATGGGTCGACCAATCAAGGTGCCTACAATCGTGAAAATATCGAACTTTTATAAGAATCTATGATCTATAAAGGAAATGCAGAAATATTGATTATTTTGTTTTATGACTGATGATAGGGAAATTGGTAATTATTGGTTCAAACTCGTTTCAAATTAGCACCAGCGTAAAGATATCGAGCAGTAACCGAACCAATGGTTCCACAAACTGAACACAATGCAACAAAGATCACCAACCAGTCAAATGAGTCTCGAGTTTTGGAATTGGTGATTGCACCACCAATTGGTATGCCTACCAAGTCACCAAATGCAAGCACAAAAAATGCGGTACCAGTATACGTACCAATGTGTTCAACTTTACAAATTTGGCCTATAACAACCGGGGTCAATGAAAGTACTGAACCAGAACTAAAACCAAACACGGCAGCAAAGGCATATAATCCTCCCAATGTATGACCGACGGGTCGGTCAACCCAAATTATAAAGAAGGCCAAAGTTGATAATGATGATATAAAACATAATGAATTGAATCTCCCATATTTATCGGCCAACCAAGCCGGGACCAATCTACCAGGGATAGATAGTGAATTAAATACAGTTAATAAAAGATACGAGTCAGCTTCAGAGTACCCAAACGTGGTAGCATAACTAGGTAAATAAGTAGCACTGACCATAAATGCAAACCCATTCCCCAATAAAGCGAGGACTAGACACGAGTAAACCTTATTTTGGAATATTCTAAAATCAAACGAGTTTAGAATTTGCTTGATAATGTGGTCTTCATGATCCATTTGATCTTTTTGAAATTCTAAATGGCGATCTTTAACCATTAAAGTACCAACAACCAATAATGCAAGGCAAATGAAGGCACCAATACGTATTGACCACCCAAAACCTAATTTTGGAAATAAGGATCTAAACATGATTGGAAACAACAAACCAGATACAGCTCCACCAGTGTAACTGAGCCCAATAGCCCTTCCTCTAGTCCGTAAGAAGTAATGGGTCACCACTCCCAAGAAACTAGCAAACGTACACGCAGAGCCTATACCAGCACATATACTGAAACAGAGAATAAAATGCCATACCTGAGTAGATAATGACATACACATGAACCCAACTATGGTCAAAATGGTTCCAAACACAAGAAGAAATTTACACCCAATTTTATCAAACACTGGACCTGCTACTAGTGTACCACCGAAGGAAAAGAAACTGTAAACCGAGAAGATCCATCCTATTGAAGAAATGGGTGTGTCAGGTAGAATATGTGAACTGATATAATTTTCAAAAACCCCCATAGAATTAACAAATGCTAATACACCAGTAAAACCGAAAAATGTCCCCAATAAGATGATATATGCTTCCTTCCCACCATCTGGGAATCTGGAGGGATCATCGACAGTTGGGACTTTGTTGTCGCTTTCTTCAACTTTAAGTTCGTCATCGCCAGTACTATCGACTTGTAGATCATTGCTCATCTCATCGCAAATCTTCGTATTTTCTTGCTCCATTGTACTATTGTTCAAGCCCTGTCTGTCATTTAGTTTACCAGCTACACTTGCATCCATTATACATTTTCTGAAAGCAACTGACCGGCATCTCGGGTTTTATTCTTTCGATGAGTTCGGAACAAGCCGCATTATTTAGCCGCCTCGTGTAGCCAATTACGGAAATAATTCCGGTAGTATAGCGATCAATTTGAAGACTAACAAGTGTTAATGGTAAATTCAATTGGGAAGAACCTTTAATGTAAATGTTTATGACAACTTGACTTTTACTTGGTTGAAGTTCAGTTTTTGTAATTGGTATCCTTCATCCACAAACCTGCTTGGAGCTCACAGTGAGACAATTGGATCGAATGTTTCAATATGCTAATATATTAATAATACAACTAAAATACAAACTATAGGATAAGGAACGATACTTTACGCTTCTTAATTTAAACTCCAAAACACCTGAGATCCCAAATTAATCTATTGTGCACTTCACGTAAATTTCATTGATAAACTTTTTAGATGAACAAGCATAGATGGTGCATCGTGGAATGATTTAAAAATCAACCGAGCCACATTACAGATGAAATAAAACAACAATTATTCCAGGTAATCCATGCCCATGATCTGATAAAGGTTTCGTACCAAAATGAGGACAAAGCTCGCGTAAAAGAAACTGTCGCTTCTTTCTGTCACTGCTTAATAATTATATCTAATCTGTTCTGGAGTTTCATATCTAACCTGTTCCGGAGTTTCATATCTACCATGCGCTGGAGCTTCATATCTACCCTGTTCTGGAGTTTCAAAACTTTCTGGCATGTCATTAAAATTCTCTTTAGCATAGGGATCATATTCATATATTCTCTGGTTTTTGTTGTAAGCCTTAATAGCGGCCGGAAATAAATCAATGGACCACATGACTAATAACAATCCATAAAAGAAACTAATGGTCCATTCAAAGATTGCTGACATCCCATTAGCTTTCAATTTCATATAAATACCAAAAGTAAGGGCAAATGCCAGGGCCCCCAATAACCAGAATACTTTCAAGAGAAAAGACACCATATAGAGATTTGCCCATCTATGTTTACCAAAAATGACATGTTCATGGGTAGGGGTCAAACGACCTGGATAGAATCCAAAAATAAACGAGTTGAAAAAGTTAAAGAAACAAGCCATAAAACATCCAAAAATGAAAACACCGACCATAGGTATATGGACGCCATGGAACGAATTGGTATTGAAAATGGCAACAAAGAGAATCCCCAATTGTCCAACTACTGCAAAAACAATCGCGGCGATGGCAAGTTTAGGTTGCTTGGTCGAAGTATACTTTTGTAACTGACCAGTTTTCCGTAACCAGTATTCACATACCAAGGTCCCGACGAAAAAGATCGCTTGAAAACCAGTACAACTGATAAATAACGGTTGTAAACTTGTAGCACCAATATCACTAATGTATACCGGGCGGGTATCATCTGGGTCCTGGAACCAATATATGGGTTGGCCTTGAATAAACCATGCCGATAACATTGCAGTTAACATGCCCCACCATACTACCAACGCTACCAAAGGTATCAAGTAATAATGGAAGATCTTAAACCTTAATGCTCTTGGTCTGGTCATTGTTGAATAACGGTTGCAACTGATATATTTTTCTTAAAATTTCAATTCAATTTGCTATTAGTAAACGGGCCGGCTATGGTGAGACCGAACGAGAAGCCGATTGTGCCTCATTTGGTCGAGAAAAAACGCCTCCCACTGGCGGAGCATCTAACGCATTGGTTTGTATAATTTGAAAAGCATCGCGAATGATGAAATTTTCCGGAGATAACCTAAAATGTTTATCTCCGTTGATACTTTTGAACTATCGTGTGAGATCTCGACATTTTCGTCACAAGATATTTCTAGACTAAAATTAGTATCAATAAATAAAAATAGATATTTTCATCCATAAACCAGCTTGGTTGGTTAGGTCACACTGACAGAACCCGAAATTGGCATCAAGTTTTTGAATTGATTATGCTAATATATTAGTAAGCGGACTTAAACACGCTTTAGAAGGATAACGTAATTATGCTTCATTATATTTTTGTAAGCTAAAACGCTTGAGATGCCAAACTAATCTGTGCTTTTCCAGCACATAAATTTTATTGATAAACTATTTAAACCGAGTAGATTCATGAATAAACATAGTTTGTGCGTTAAATGATGATGTTTCAAAAATCAATCGAAACACATTACAGATGAACTAGAACAACAATTATGCCAGGTTGAATACCAATGATACTCTAATAAGTTTCGTACCTAATTGAAGACAAGTCTCACACAATCATTTAAAAAAGAAGCTGTCGCTTATTTGTCTAATAATTATACCTAATCTGTTCTGGAGTTTCATATCTAACCTGCTCCGGTGTGTCATATATACCCTGCGCTGGAGTTTCATATCTACCTTGCGCCGGAGTTTCATATCTATCCTGTTCTGGAGTTTCAAAACTTTCTGGTACGTCATCAACTTGGTCTTTATTATA
>JAXQKE010000302.1:0-25461 GCA_037042355.1 Candida sp. Y128-05E | reverse complement strand
GAAGAGTATAATCCCAGTACTGAGAAGCAAAGACCTGCTCATAATGAAGATACTACCAAAAATGATGATATGAGGTCAGTTTCCTCTACTGGTTTCAGAGACGAAAGAAGAGGTGGTGATGTAAGGGGTGGCTCTTCTTCAAGTAGTGGAAGGGGACCTGTTGTACGACCAGAGTTTGAGAGAAGGAACTCATCCTCCGGCTTTTATGATAAACGTGTATCTTCCGATTATGACCACAGGAGAGGGAATTCATATGATAGGGATGATAAGAGATCTGAGGAATCCAGCAGCAATAAACATTATGATAATCATCAAGAGTTCAAACAACCTAGTCGTGATGATGAGAAGATTAATAAGGAATTAACTAAACGACCTAATGACGACGACATGATCGATAAGGAATTGCAGTTACTAGCTGAAGAGAAAAAGAGAAAGGAGGAGTTGAGAAAAAAATCTACAGAAAATGCAAATGAGGTTGATTCCAGAATTAATGAGAAACCGAAATTTGGTGGTGACAAGAAGGCTCCTAAAATGGAAGTAGAGGACTCGTCAACAAATTTTAGACTGCCTTCTTCACTAATTAGTGAAACAAATGAGGTTAAAAGTGAAATTGGACCCGCCAAGCATCATAGAAATGAGTCTAAAGCTGAAATTGAAGCCAAATCTCAATCTAATGGTGAAACTGAAGCATCCAAGTCTGAAAAAACTGTGGTAAAATCTGAAATCGAACCCGCCAAATCTCGTTCACCTTCGCGATCCAATTCGACATCCAACTCAAGGCCCCGTTCCCGGTCCCATTCAAGATCCAGGTCAAATTCTAATTCAAAAGCTCGACCAATGCCACGATCACGATCAAACTCGAATTTGAAAGATGAAACTAGACCCAAAATTGCTGATATTTTCAACGATGAACCTGTAACCTCAGCTAAGACTGAAAAACAAATTCATGAAAATAAGGTAATTTCGTCCAACCAAGATAAAGAAGTGCAAACGAAGGAGGTCAAACTGAATATTGTGCTGAGCGAGAGCAAAAAAGATGATAATAATAATTTAGGTGATGGAGACGCTGATAAACCACGCATAGTATCATTGGGGGAGATGTCAGCACTTTCATCCATTCATGATAATGTTCCAGATCCAGAGTTCAACTTTAATTTGGTGACAATAAAGGAAAACCATAATGAAGTAATAGTTTCAAAGGATCATGTAATTTCTAAAGAAACACCAGAAACGAAAACAAATGATTACGCTGACAACTCTGCTGTTAATTCTGATAATGACGAAGCTTCGGAAGCTGAGACAGTAGCAGCAGAATCACCGCCACGTATAAATAAGTCCAAAAGGTTGGTTCGTAAGAAAGACTATGATATTAACCGTCACAATTTGAAAAAGAAGAGAAGAATATATAGTTCTGAAGATGAAGACATGGAAGAGGAGGATGAAGAAGAAGAAGCAGAAGACGAAGACGAAGAAATAGATCAATCAATCAAATATACTGAAAATAAAGAAGAAGCCCAAGATAAAAGCGAAAAGGTTCAAAGAAGTCCTAGAAAGATGAAGGAAAAGCCTTATAAGATCAAGCGTGATTCTGGTGGTAGGTCTTTATTACAACGTGCATGCAAGAAAGGCGACTTGAAACTAATTAAAGACTACATATCTAGAGGAGCAGATGCGAATGAGAAGGATTTTGGTGGGTTTACCTGTTTACATGAAGCTGCACTTGAGGGTCATGCCGATGTTGTGCAATTCTTGATAAGTCATGGAGCTAATGTTAATGCAAAGGCTGATGCCGTTGGTGATTCTGAAACCCCGTTAATCGATGCTGCAGAAAATAAGCATTATGCCACTGTAAAAGTTTTGTTGGACAATGGAGCAGATCCAACCATCTATAATATTGACGGATTTACTGCGTTAACAAAAATCTTTAATGAGCACTCAGATGATGAAGAATATGAGGATATTATAAAATTATTGGAAGATGCGCTTGCAAAAGTTCAAAAATCTTCTGTACTTACAAAAGTCAAAAGCAATTCTGGGAAGAATGTTTCTATTGTTGATGACCCAACTGATACATATTTTGCCGAATTAATCAAGAAGAAGGGTATTTACAAATATGCTGCCGAGGGATCAAAGGAGCTTACCGCAAATTATTTTGTTTCTGGAAACAGCATTGAATCAAAACCTGATATTTTGAATTTAGCTGCGCGAAATGGTCATGTTGAGTTGGTTGATATTATCTTGGGTTTGAACCAAAATCCTTATGACTTGAATACCGAGAATGCTTGTGGGGTAACGGTTTTATTGTCGTCTGTAGGTAGAGGCCATTATGATGTTGTGGAATCTTTGCTTTCGAAAGGTGCTGATCCACTCAAGACGAGAAATCAAGATAATTTGAATTCTATCCAGATTGCACAGGGTTCTGTTCATTACAGTCAGAAAGAAGTCGATTTATTGCAAAAATATGCTGGTAAAAAGGTCGTTGGTTCTACGAACAACTCTAAATCGAATTCGACAGTTGCTTCTAATGTTCATTCAGATGGTGAAGATAATCAGGACAAGCGAATCAATGGAGGAAGCAGGAAGTTTTCCCAAGCATCCAACAATAGTGATGATGAGCTGATTGCAAATAAACCTAAACCTGTCTTGCTCAAGAAAAGAAAATCCTCTTCGGGTGAACAAGTGCTTGTTAAAAAGCAGAAAAAGTCAGTATCGGATGCTAAACCTAAGCCGCAACCCGTGAAGGTTACTGATAAAAAAGTCGACAGTATGGATATTGATCAACCTTCTCGTTCAAGTTCGCCACAACCTGAGAAGGTGAAACATGTGCCGCAACATTCTCCATCTCCACAACCTGAAAAGGTGAAACATATGCAGCAAAATTTCAAATCTCCCTCACCTTGTACGGTGCAAGCCCCATTGACTAAAGCACAAGAGGAGCAGAAAGCTAAGTATGCCGAAGAAGCCAGGATATGGCAAGAAAAGGTCGAGGCTAAAAAACGAGCTAGGCGAGAAATGTTTTTAAAATCTGAAAAGGAAAAGGAACGAAAGAGACAGGAGGAAGAAGAGAATAGATTAGTTGAGGAGAAGCGTGTTGCAGAGGAACTTGAAAGGGAGAAAACGAGAATACTCAAGGAGGCACAAGAGAAATCGAAAGTCCTCGAGAAGAAACGTGATGATTTAAAATACCAATTTACCAGAGACAGCTACCCCATTGGTCTCAAACAATTCAGATTTGATGAAACCAAAACAATTGAGCAATTACGAGTATTCTTACCGTTATATATATTCAAAATCAACGGTATTGATTATGTCATTGATTTACAGGTTGCGTTAATAGCCAGTCGACCAATTGGTCAGTTTGGTTACGACATCAGCAAACCTATCGAATTATCCCAGGCTGATAAATCAAAAGTATGGAACTTATTCTACCCCATGATTGGTGTTGATAGAAAACGTCAAGATACGGCTAACTCATACAGTGATGGCCATGGCAAATTTCAATATTTATTGCTCCATTTCATCAGGTATGACGAAGCTACCGATTGGTTATCTCGGGAATTCCCTACTTTTTTTAAGTGCATCACTGACAACAAACTTCACAATCAAGTATCGTTGCAAACGTTACAACCGTTTGTTCCACCTCAACCGAGGACCATAATAAATGACGATATTACTGATTTCGTTGTCGATGCTAATTCGATTGAAAGGTTTGTTCCCCCTAATCTCAGACGAAGAAAGGATTCGTTAAGAACAATCCAAAACGTATCTGTACCGCTATGGTAGATATTTCATTTCTGAAAAGTGTATTATAATTATGACATTTTATTATAGATGTTAGTTTAGTCTATTGGAGTTATTGGGTTAGTTTGTTGGTTTAGTTTTTATATTGGTATAGTTTTAATTTGTATTATCTCATTGCGAAAATGTAGAATGTTAAAAATTACATTGAATCTGATGGATATTTGATCATTAATATAAATATAACACATGTCTAAGGAAGTGAAGTATGTTAGCTTTGGAATATGATATCGTGAAAGAGTACTAACCATTTAGAATATCTCGAGCGTCTTTGTACTCATCGGATTCAGAGATTGAATCAAACGAAGCGTATGTAGCGCCAAATCTAGAATTCGAGTTTGTCGAGGTGGATAACCAAGTGGAAGAGGTGGTAGAAGATAATAAAGAGGAAGAGTATGAATTTCCACTATTTGGGGGTGCTGTTGCTGCAACTGAAGAGGCGGCGCCAGAAGAATTTGATTTCCCTTTGTTTGCAACTAAAAAGGAGGATGATGATTCCAGAGGAAGACTGACTGCCAGAACAATGAAAGTATCTTTACGAGAGGAGTCTGTTGACACTGTTCAACAGGAAAGACCAATTTCGTATTATTTTGCAAGCTATACCGAAAAAGATAAAGCCCAATTCATTTCAGCTGCAATAACGGCAGATGAGATGTTTAAGTTCAATGAAAAACACCCGGTAATAGATACCACACATAAGTGTCTAGATTTGGATCTATATAACCAGAAGGTTGAACAGGAATTACAATTACAGAAAAAGCGTAAGCGAACGAGACCAGGTAAAAAGAAGCGAGAAGCCATCATTGAATGTCGAGAAAGAAAAGACCAAAGGAAAAAATTGCTTATCAAACTCGAGAAAGAACGTTTGAACAAAGTGAAGAAGAAGATGTTCCATAAACGAGGAGGTAAAAAACACAAAAAGGCAGGCTCAAAAGCAAGTCAGCCACCTCAAAAGAAGCCAAAGTATAAAACAGAGACGTAGTTTTTCTAGTATAGTTTAGTTAGCATAGTTTATAATATTAAAATACTGGGAAATAACCATTTTAATTTTTTAGCCTAATTTTAGCCAGTCTCACTAAATGAAAAATTCACTGTTAAACATCAACACATAACCAATATTCGTTCAGCCAACAGCCAAACACAATTCTGCTGCTTCCATTAGATATTCAATAGATATTCAATTATACTATGGCATACAAAGAAAATGAGCTAGAAGATTTTGAAGCTTTCCTTGAACCAGAGTTTCAACCTAGTAAGTTTGCCAATGATTTGATTGTGGCCACAAATGGCAATGATTGTGATGTATTGGACCTTGTTACTCCGATTAAGAAACTCAAGTTTGATATAGAGGAGTGCAACAGACGTATGGTGAAGATAACCAGTAACAACTATGAATCATTGGTGGGCAATTTTCAGCAAATTGAAAGTATAAAACAGGCGATGGAAGGCACAATCAACCCTTCGGTCGAGAGGGTGAATGCCTCATTTGACAGGATTCATTCAGAAGTTATAAAACCTTTCGATGAAAGTGTCAAGGTTAATCAGGCGTTGAAGAAAATCCATCAGACTTTGGATATACTAAGAGGGTCCAGTTTCTATTTAATTTTGATCCAGCAATTACAAGAACTAGAAAAAGGGGAAAATGTTGTTAAGTTGGCGCGTTTACATGTCCAATTGACTCAAATATACCAATCGGAATCGTCGGCACATTTAATGGCGATTAAGTTGATTCGGAACTTTCAGCCTATACAAATAACCAAGAAAAACAAGTTGGTGAATGATTGTACAAATGTCATAACTAATGAAATCAACCATCATGCCACATTCACTATCAACAACCATAAATTACAATCGCATTTACAAGCATTATATATATTACAACCAGATGACTTTTTTGTGGCTTTCGAAAGGGCTAGTATAAACCGCCAAATACAAACAGCGGTCACCCAACTACAACGCTCAATACAATCGCCCCGAAATTTCACTTCAATTATATCTGACATTAAAGAAAATAATGAAGAATACTTCGACAAGTTATCAGCTATTTTGAAAAATTGTACCCCGAAAGATACTGATTTGTATACCCTTGTGGTGCAAAATTATAATGATTCTAGTTTGCACCAAGTGTTCTGGGAAAGAGTTACCATCAAATTCAAAAAGAATTTAGCCGCCACAATGGCTAGAGGTGGGCCCACGGCTACTAACTTGAAATTATACTCTCAAGGTTTGAAAAAGACAGTGGTGGATACTTTTAAAGATAAATATTACCAGGACTTACTACTTGACTCACTTGATATCATCCAGGTGATGAACAAATGATTGTGAATATTATAGATTATCGATCACATTCTTGCATCAGGAACATGAACAATAGATTGCGTAAATTAATATATATATAACCAATATAGTCATTACTAAGATTCATTACTACTCCCAATGCGTTTGTAACTTTCCCTATATAACGTTGTAAAAAAATCCCTTAGGCGGTTGTCGTCACCACTTCATAAATCTTTTCAATTAAGGTAGGAACATCATCATTTTCTTGGTTTATTAGGAAGATAATGTTTTATACTATATATGAGCTATGTTTGTTGACGTTTATATAGTGATTATGTGGTGTACGGTTCGGTCTACAGCAAAAGTGTTGATTCTGCAGCAGTCTTTTTAGTATACAAAAAGGTGGTGAGGGTTTAATAAATTTGAATAATCTTATTCATTTGTACAAACATGGGTAACACAAGTGAAAACAGTAATGTCAACAATGATTCCAATGGTGGAAACGAAGGGCTTATGGATCCTACTCTCTCTACATTTTTAGCTGAAGATTTTGGTGGTGAAATGAATGGGTTAGATCAGAATGAGGAATTACAGGGTACTGACGCTAATGAAACTAATGAAGATGCCAGTAATGGTACTACGGGACCAGTTTTAGATACTGAAGTTACCACCGTTGAAACGCCTTCAAAACTTAGAAAATGGAATTTTTTCAGAGGGTTATATAGACGGTTTTCAACTGCTAGATCTGCTCCTCCAGCTACTGAACCAAAGGCGGTATCTGAAAAGAACCCCCAATCTTGGAATCTTGACGAAGATGGTGTTTTCAAGATAAACAGTATTTTTTTGGCAAATAACTTCGATCAATACTCAAACTTAATTGGCAGCGCTAACGGTGGGTTGTATACTAAGCTGGAGTATATGAGTCAATTGAATATTCTTGAACAAGAGATTTCGTCTCGTCAAGGCTAGTTTGGTTAGTTCTGGGTTTTTATCTTCTACTGTGGATACCTCTATATATATCGGTTTGTTTATGATAATATATATTGAAAATCAATCACTCTACATTGTACTTTTATATTCGTATATTACATTCAGCAATTTTTATACCAAAAAAATCTCCATCTTTAACTACCTTATTGAGCAATCTTGGATTTTAATGAAGTCAAGAAATCTCTATAAGATGGTTCTGAACCTATCTTATCTTCAACGAGACAACTATGGGCCCACATTCTTAATGCCATCAAGTCACGTTGTTGTGAGATTTCTATTGGCTCATTAGAAGATCCTCCAAGAACAACATATAAATTCTTCCAAGTAACGGAATCCTTTTGCTCTCTTATCTTGCCAATAATTTGTCTTATTCTATAGTTGATATCAGATTCTTCTCTAGAAAACTCAATTAATTCAGCTTTACCGGTTGGAATTGCATACAAGTTGTCAGTACCGAAAAGATCATTTACTAACTCTGGTACAACATTACCACTAACCCAAAGGAATAATTCAGATGAATTATCAATCAAGTATAAACCGTAATTTTCCCAAGTTGTTTTAGTTGAGTTAATAGGTTGAGGCATCTTGATGTTGGTAGTGGTGACTTCCTCTTCTTCTCCAGTTTCTGGATTAACTTGCACGACAGTTTCCGGTAAACCACAGTCATCTGGCATATCAAGTAATGAATATACAGTTGGGTAGATATATTTGACTAATTGAGGAATTGGAACCGAACCAAGAGTATTCAAAGCAGCAGCTCTGTGATCAGCTGGAACTCTATCAGATCTGAAACCAAGGTGCTTGGTTAAGGAGAATAATAATAAAGGTAACATTCTCAAGTTTGTTGAGATTTGTAATGGAGAAGCTCCTGAGACATTACCAGCAACTAATTCCTTTTTATAAACAGATAAAATTTCGACAACTTTATTGATCAAGAATTCTCTTGCTTCTGGTAAACTACTAGATAATGCTTTTTCTATAGCTTTGTGGGTATAGTAATTTGCAATGGCCAATTGATCTGCGGATGCATAAATATCAGTCGATTTGCTCGATGTTGGGATGGCTAAATTCATAACTCTAATTCTTCTTTCACCAAAGCATGTAGAATGTAAAATGGCAGCTTGGAAATATACCACTGGTTTACTTATATTTTCTTCAATGGCCATTTCAATACAATAGGATTGATCTCTAGGGAAAGTTGGGAAGGAACATAAATCTGATGATCTATTGAAGAAATTACCATAGAATCCACTCATTCTAAAACCAGTAGAACCTCTGACTCTCAAGACCGCTTCAAGGGCAATATCCATGGATAAATGATCACTAACTTCTTTCGATAATTTTGTGACGTCTTCAGCCTTTGCTGATGACCAAGCTGGGTAGAAATGGGTTTGACCGGCGGTAAATCTTGGTAAATTAGCTAATGTGGCAACATCCTGATAACTTGCAGAAGTTAAAAATAAATCGACAGTAATTTGTGACGAATTACAAGTAACGGCGAATGATTTATAGAAACTATCGGCAGCAGATAACAAAGCCTTGGCTTCCTTAGGTTTACCAGAAACACCCGCTTCGTCACGGATCTGTAATTTACCTTCACCGGTATTTGGTAAAGTAGCGGAGAAACAAATCAATTTACCACCAATATTGTGAATCATTTTATGACCGGCTCTTAAAGCAGGACCTAATGCAAAACCTTGGTTGGCAGTATTTTCGAAATAAGATGGAAGTTCTAATAATAATTTTTCAATGGCTTGTCTATTTTCATCCAAATTAATCAATAATCCTTCTGGGCTTGGTAAGAAAGGTTCGTCGATATCAGAAACAATCAATTCTTCAATTCCATCGACACCTTCATTGAATTTGAAATAATGTAACGAGGTATCGACCCCAATAAATGAAACTCTGGCGGTTTTATTTTGGTTAGGGATTCTATCTAAACTTTCGAGAATAGTTCTGGAGATTGTTCCAGTTAAACCCGAGGTGACTGCATTTATGGACACATCAATAATGAAGGTGAAAACAATTGGTTGTGGAGTTCTGGCCATATATTCTTTGGGGGCAATAAATTCCACCACGGAGTTATTCAATTCGACTCTGTCGAATTTATCTTTTGCAGTACCAGACAATTCATCAAACTCAAATGCCGAAGGAATATCATTCAAAAGGTTACAGAAGTTACATCTCCATCTTCTACCGTTTTCGGCCATAGTAACGAAAGGGTTGATGTAACCCCTACACCTTCTACATCTTGAAATAGTGGTATCGGAGGTAGCAGGAACGTTTTCGTCATCAATTTTCAACGCATTGTAAGGTTTAACAATTAAAGCTAAAGGTAATTTAGTCTTTTTCAATAAACTTGAATTGTTTGGTATAACATTTAAAGTAGATCTAAAGAATTCTGAAGAAGCATTAGCCTCTGGATTGTTAGTCAATGTAGAGCCTGGTGGCAATACAATTGGAGGAGGAGTGAACTCCAAGTCACCAATTGAAGGAGGTAATTCTCTCGACAAATCACAGGTGTATAATTGATTCAAAGGCAAACTTGGAGTTGCTGGTGCACCACCGTATCCTTGATTCAGGAATTGATCATAACCGTAATTATTAGCAGCAGGCTGTTGTGGTTGGGTGTAATCGAACTGTTGAGGTTGTTGGCCGTATGGTTGTGCCTGTGGCTGATTTTGCTGAGGTGCTTGGTATTGGTTGTATGCGGGTTGACCTCCAACTGGAGCTCCTTGTGGAGCTCCACCAACATTCATTTGGGAAAATTGGTTCTGAACTTGATCCATACCATATGGTTGTTGACCTTGACCTGGATGCTGGGGCATACCACCGACAGGTGGTGCCTCCTGAATTCCTCCAACTGGTGGGATACCACCAGTGGAGTACTGTGGTTGAGGATAAGCTCTTCTTCTTCCTGACATGGTAACCAATTAACAATTGTTTGGTGTTTTGCCTTGTGTTGATAGTGAAAATTGGAAATTCTTTGTACGTGGTCAAAAACGAGTGGCCGGGTAAATCTCTCCACAAGATTTTTCTACCCACACGCGTTTAAATTTACACAGAGCCGCGGTTTGGGTAAAGCGCCAGCTACAACGATTCTCGGTAGCTAAGTCTATCATAATTTGTCGAGTTTACTTTAGTGCAACAAGTATAATAGAATTTACGGATATATGATGTAGGATATCGTTTTTTTTTTCTAGGTGCTTGATTAATCATTCATGGGTACTTACAGATTAAATTCTACTTCTTTTAGCTTAGTATTTTTTTTTTGAATTCTTTTGCAACTTTATGTTATCTCCATATTCATATTTCAGTTCGGGAAATTGAAGTTGCTGTAAAAGATATTAGAGTAAATGTTAATTCCCCTAAAATTTATGTGATGGTCATGGTTACAAAGATGGTTGTTTAAAAACTCATTATAATTCTATAGATCTAATTCACACTTCAGAAAAGAAGATTCTCTAACCCAATTCGTCCCCTGTAATAGTATTGAAAATCCACCTGGAATATTTACTTATATCAAATCTGGAAAAAAATTAAAAAAAAATCATAGAAATCTGATTATAAGTTCAGATACCTCTTATGTACTTGTTATCGCGGATACACTTCCCATATACCTTTTCGTTCCCTGTTCCTTCTATATTCTTATCGTGTTTGTTTGATCTGAAAAAATCACCTGCATATTAAAGCTCATCTTGCTAGGCTGCATAATATGAAAAATTAATATAGAATAGTAGCATAGTATAATACCACAACAGATAGATAACCATGGGTAAAGAAGATAAGAAAAGGAAATTGGATGAAACTACAGAAGGTGTAGAGAAGGTTCATAAGAAAGAAAAAAAGAGCAAAAAGGATAAGAAGGAAAAGAAGGAAAAGAAAGAAAAGAAGGATAAAAAAGATAAAAAGGAAAAGAAAGAAAAGAAGGTTGCTTCGGTAGAAGCTGACGCTTCTACTTTTCAACCTGTCTCAACTGAAGGTTATACCCAAGCCTCCACCCTTACCAACTTACCACAAGCCAAAATTGACGATTTCTTAGCCGAAAACGAAGTCACTATTGAAGACCCTGAATCTTCAGGTTTAAGACCAATCCTTTCATTTGACCAAATTGACTTTGATTCCAAGATTCAAAATGTCATTAACAAATTCCCTAAACCAACCCCTATCCAATCGGTCTCATGGCCATATCTTTTAAACGGTAAAGATGTCATTGGGGTTGCTGAAACCGGTTCCGGTAAAACATTTGCTTTCGGTGTACCTGCTATAAATAACATCATCACTTCAAACACCTCTGGTTTGAGTGTGTTGGCTATCTCTCCTACCAGAGAATTGGCCATGCAAATTTATGACAATTTGGTCGATTTGACTGCCAACACCAAAATCGAATGTTTGGCTATTTACGGTGGTGTTTCCAAAGATGATCAAATCAAAAGATTAAGAAACGCTAATGTCGTCGTTGCCACTCCAGGGAGATTATTAGACTTAATCAACGACGGTGCCGTCGATTTATCTAAAATCAAGTACCTTGTCTTGGATGAAGCTGACAGAATGTTGGAAAAAGGGTTTGAAGATGATATCAAAGCTATTATAAGTTATACTCCTAAGACCAGACAAACATTGATGTTCACTGCCACCTGGCCTAAAGAAGTTAGAGAATTGGCTGCTACATTCATGAAATCACCTATTAAAGTCAGTATTGGGGACCGTGACGAATTGAGTGCCAACAAAAGAATCACCCAGATTGTCGAAGTCATTGATCCAAGAGATAAAGAGTATAAATTCTTAAACTTGTTAAAAAAATATAATGCCAATGGATCCGATAAAATTTTAATCTTTGCCTTGTATAAAAAAGAAGCTACCAGAATTGAAAGTTTATTAAACAGACAACGTTACGATGTTGCCGCCATTCACGGTGATTTGTCACAACAACAAAGAACTGCAGCACTAAACGCTTTCAAGACTGGTACTAAAAATCTCTTGTTAGCCACCGATGTTGCCGCTAGAGGGTTGGATATTCCTAATGTGAAAGTTGTCATTAACTTGACATTCCCATTAACCGTCGAAGACTATGTCCATAGAATTGGTAGAACCGGTAGAGCAGGCCAAACTGGGATTGCCCATACCTTGTTTACCGACCATGAAAAACATTTATCGGGTGCATTGATGAATATCTTGAGAGGTGCCAATCAACCAGTTCCAGATGAATTGTTGAAATTTGGTGGCCACACCAAAAAGAAGGCACACAGTGCTTATGGTGCATTTTATAAAGATGTTGATATGACCAAGACCGCCAAGAAGATCAAATTTGATTAAAAAGATCAAATTTTAATTGTATAATAGAATAGACCAACAAATGAATAAAAACAACGTTCTAATTATATGTAAATAAGTACTTTCAATAAATGTATAACACTAAAGATGATACTCGGTGTATTATAAACAAAAGAAAAGAAATATTTTAATTATGTAAATAAATTTTATTCAATATAGTAAAAATGATTCTAATTTATAAGTTAACTACCATAGGAAAAGAAAGCCTGATTAATACTTTTTATTTACATAAACATAGCCTGAAACAAATAATATTGAGACCTTCTTAGCCTAAAGAAGGTAACATATATATATTGTACAGTCTCAACTAAAAAGCATAATATGGGGTCGTAAAGAGAGTTAGTTAAATACCAATTATAATTTTAATATACACCATAGGAAAAAAAATACAAATTGTATTAATTATTCCAAAAAACATCCAGCAATATATCTCATAATAGACCTCAAATATATAACTAGTGATTTTATTATATACATGAAGAATCAAGCTTTGACTTGAAAAAAAATATTACCACATTTCAAAATTGTAAAACATGTATTTTCGTATCTAACTATTTTCAAATATAATTATATAAACATATAAACTGAATAAACATGACCAGCATGTATCAAATCAAAACGGCAGCAATACCTACAGCCGCAACCATTTCAATCGAGATTTTATTTATATTACCAGCATTAGCTCTGGCCATTATTTCTGGTGCAATTGACAAATGGTCAAAATCATCCAAGTCTCGCTTCTTTTTACTCCAAAATGATGATACTAAATCCCACATAATAGTCAACCAATCAGTGCTATCCGAATCAGTCGAATCAGTTGTAGAGGTGGTGGTTGGCTCATCACAGTATTCATCGTCGGAAGTGGTTGCAGCCGTTGTTACTGCAGTAGTTCCAGTTGTAGTGGCAGCGGAGGTAGTAGTAGTTGCTGTTGAAGTGTCTGTAGAAGAATCATCACTTCCATCGAAATAGTCTTCAATCCATCCTACGACTGTATCGAAAATATCTCCGAGTATACTTGGGTCTGCAACGACTCCCTGACATAAAAATACCCACACTGATAAAAAGGTAATGACTAAACTAGACCTCATCTTGATTGAAATCGATATCTACAAGTGAACTCCCCTATATATAGTCATGTTCCCCTTCATCTGATTGCTTCAACTGTCAAAATCAGGAATCAATGGTTGCACTGATTCGGTAATTTTTTATTTGCAGGAATTTATGCAACCACTTTTATCTACATCAAGAAATCCAGGCATACATTTGACCAGGCTTGTTAACTTAAACTTTAATCTTTAGTCGTTTGTTTAGTCGACCTTAATTAATCAGTTTTAATAGTCAGATTGGTTACTCTATTTAGTTCTAATCTTACAGTGTGTGATTAAATTTAGTTTTAGAAGACTGTTTTTCCTGCCTAGTTAGCTCAATAAAAAGGATAATTTAAATTATAATTTGCTTATAAAACTTAAAACTTAAAAATTGAAAATTAAATCGGGGAAGAACCCGTGGGGTTTTTTCCATTAATAGTTCCCCTAAAACTTGTGCGGTCTTTGCTTAAATGGTTAATTTTAAAACTCATTATAATTTGTATAGAACAAATACACACCTTAATAAAATCCCACACTTAAAAGAGTAATTTCTTATTATACAGTGAAGAAAGCAAAGAAGACAACGTTATTTAAATTGTATTTATATTTTAATTAGTTATAACTATCTATAGCTTGCTTTAGATATATTAACTATTTTACTTGATTTTATAACCATCATAACTTGCATACATAAGACATATTTTCTGACTGAATCATTTAATTAATATTAATCACTTTAATACCAGACTCAATTAATGTTACTACTTTGCAGAGACATTTAATTAATCTTGCTCACTTTTCTGGGAAATAATTTAATCTTACTCAGCAACTTCGGGAATACACAACCCTTGTAAATAGTTCCATCCTCATTGACCAAAACCGCCAACAAGATTAAGTTTGATTAATTAAAAAAAATTGATTAATTGTACACACATTACAAAAAAGAATAGAATAAAAAGAATATAAACAAGATTTAATTTTATGTAAATAGGTGTATTCAATAACGTAGGAACACTAAAGATGTTACAATTATCAAATATATAACATAAATATTATATATACATAATACACCTACTCAATATAACAAATAATAATTAACTGTCAGAATCCACCTTAGTCAATATAAAAATAATAATAATCTGTCAAAAGCTTATTTAGGACTATACATAATCTTCTACTGATTATAACAATATTAATGTAAATTTATCACTTAAAAATCCAATTCAATTAATACTTCCCATACTATTACTATCTAATACTAACCAACCTACCTTCTCTCCTTCTCCTTCCCACTCTTCCCCTATCTTCTATCTGTCTTAGTAATCCTATTTTGCCACTCCTGCATATCATCACTTTTATTTTCTTTTTTTTATTTTCTTTCGGCCGTTACGTGTTTCCATCGAACGATAAAGAATTGATTTAAAACTACTACGTGGTATAATTGGAAAAGGATATATACTTGGGTTTTTTTTTTAATAGGATTAATATCAGTTATTAAGGAGTTTTAAGGTATTAACAGTTTATTAGGGAGATTTAAAATATGAAGTTGTTAAATATAATATTCACCATACTAAGTATGCTCACTCATGTGCTAGCATTCTCCCCCTTTGATTCACCTGAATTCTGTTCTCAAATTATTACTTCCACTTGTAATACTACTTTCAATTATATTGATGAGTTAAATACCGAATTAAGACCTCATTTGACTGAATTAACCCAAACAGAATATTTTAAATATTTTAAATTGGACTTGGATAAACAGTGCAAGTTCTGGAATGCCCAGCATTTCTGTGCTACTGAAAACTGTGCTGTGGAGATATTATCTCCTCAACAATACAACTGGTCTAATATTCATAATGATAATTTTAAACCTTCTAAATTGGGACAAATTGCTATTCCTTCATCTACTACATTCCCAGACACCTGTGAAGATTTGGATTATTGTCACATTGATGATGATCATCATTGTGTTTATGTTAATTTGTTAGAAAATCCTGAACGTTTCACCGGTTATGGTGGTGCACAATCTTTTGAAGTTTGGAAGGCAATCTATTCTGAAAATTGTTTCCCAAACACGAATCCAATGTCTATGGTGTCTACAGAAAAGGAAAAGTGTATTGAAAAGAACTTGTTCTATAGAATGGTTTCAGGTATGCACGCTTCCATCGCTGTGCACTTATCTAATGAGTATTTAGATTCCAATACTAATTCTTTCTATTCCAACTTGGGGGTGTTCATGGAACGTGTTGGTAGTTACAATGACAGATTGTCCAATATTTATTTCAACTTTGCCTTGGTGTCCGAAAGTTTGGTCAAATTGAATAAGATTTTGCCATTAAAATCGTTTATTGAATCAGGTGCCGAATCTATTTCTGTGTCCTTGAAAGACACTGACGTGTCTCACATTGATGATGTCGAGTTTGGTGATGCTAAATATGATTCTTTGTTAAACAATATCTTGCCTCGTTTGGAATCCAACACCTTATTCGATACTTCCACCTTGTTCGACCCCGAATTAACCCCACCAAGTTTAAAAGACGAATTCAGATCTAGGTTCAAAAACATTTCGGCAATTATGGACTGTGTCGGTTGTGACAGATGCAGAATGTGGGGTAAATTACAAACCATTGGGTACGGTACTGCCATGAAGATTCTCTTTGAAAATGACGTTGACCAGTTGAAATTCAGAAGAATCGAAATCGTCGCTTTAATTAATACCTTTGACCGTTTATCTAAATCTATTGACGCCATCAATGACTTTAAGGCCATGTACATGGACCATTTGGAACAGGTGAAAGCCGGAACTGCCCAGCCAGGTCAATATGACAACCAACCTAAGGTTGAAGGATTCAATTTCCCATTTTACGAAATGCCATCTAAACAATCAGAACCAATTTCAAAATCTAACCAACGTTCTTTACCTAAAAAGATTGCCTCGCCACTTGAAAGTGACGATGAACCTGAAAACCAATTATCCTTGAAGGTTCAATTCAAAGCAACACTCCATGAAGTGGTTCAAGCGTTGAAATTTATTGCCCACTCGTACTACATCTTACCACAAATCCTTACTAAAATCAGTATTGTCAAGGTCAATGACTGGTGGAACGAGTTTATTGGTAATAGTAAACATATTTACTACGATCAAGTCACTTTAAATGACCAACAACAATATTTAGACTTCCTTTCAAATTAAAAAGAGTTTAATTAGGTACTAATTAGGTACTAATTTATTATACATAGACATGGGTGCAGTTATATAGAGACATAATAAATGTGTAAAAGAAGAATTGTGATTATTGTATCTAGAATTATATGTAATGACTATATCCAGAACTTGTAAATATAGCTCTGTTGCGATATCTAATGATTGAAGTGTCCTATTTGAAAATATATCTCTATTGCGAGAAGAAGAATATGTAACGATGTAAGTATACAGAACTTGCAAGTATATCCCTATTGCTAGTAATTCAAGTCTCAACTCCCTAATTCAATCATTATGAGTGTACCATCTAGAGATATCTAAAAGCAAACGATCCTCGATTTCAAATTGATCTGAATATACCTTGAAATGTTAAAATATTTGTTCCATGTACCTTTTGCAAGTCAACACTATAACCCTACTTACTTGGCACTTCTAGCGTTAGGTCAACATCTGGTTCAACGCTTGGACCAACACAATTGGTGCTATTATACATAGTACGACTATAATGAATATTGTAACAACTATAAGTACCCTTTTCATTTATATATTAACGATTCACTTGTTCCATATAAAATTTCTAAGTGTTTCAGTCCTATACACCTAACCTGATTTTACAATTCTAAGCAGGATAAGAAATAGCCAGTGAAATATCCCTGGTTAAAGTTACCTTTATGGTTGCAAAAAAGAATTCTGGGAAAACCCCAATCACCAAAACTACCATAACATACATGTAAAATTATTCTCGAACTATTGTAGCAGTTGCAATTGTCTTTCCCAAGCTTCAAAAATTTTGCAGCCATAATTACAAATGCCGAAACGAGCTTACAATCCCGACAGCTATTGTTGTCCGAGATTTAAGGACAATACCTTTCTTTTCTAATATAACCTAATTAGTAATCAACCTACGACAATCCTCCGTAAATCTCCCCACATCGTGATCTACTCAATGCCTAATTTACCTCGCGTTTGTTCGGAAACCCGTTGAATGGATCCCCCGTTGTTTCGCACACATTGGCACTACAGTGGGGGAAGGTCCATGCATAATTATTGCGAAAATCATTACTAATAGCCACGATTTACTATGATGCAATCAAGCTCTAACGTTCCTGCATTTGTGGTTGGTGGCCGTGGGGGGTCCAAAGTATAAATTAGCAATTGATTGTTGCTCTTTGGTTTATAGAATTAAGGATCAATTGAATAATGTCACCATTAGCTACAAAGATTAACTTGAGATTCTCTACTGGTAGAGACTTCCCAGCATTGGGATTGGGTACTGTTCCACCCGAAGATAAATCTGAAGTCAAACAGCAAGTTATTGCTGCTGTGAAGGCTGGATATAGACATATTGACACCGCATGGTACTATGGATCCGAGGAGTATATCGGAGAAGCATTGAAGGAATTGTTTGCTGATGGAACTATTAAAAGAGAAGATATAGTAGTTACTACCAAGTTTTGGCCCTCATACTGGCATTCCCCTGAAAAATCACTCGACGAATCTTTGGCTAAATTAGGACTTGACTATGTTGATTTATTCTTACAACATTGGCCTGTTTGTCTTGAAGGGGACGAAAATGGGTTACCAGCCGCGCCAAGAGACGACAAGGGCAATATCATATATGCTGATGATCCCGTCACTGGAACTAAATACTTGGATGTGTACCATTCTATGGAACAAATCTTGGAAAATACTAATAAAGTTAAAGCTATTGGGGTATCTAATTATTCTGTTCCCAGATTAAAGAAATTATTAGAAGTGGCTAATTATAAACCGGTTTGTAATCAAATTGAATTACATCCTCAATTACCTCAGGTTGATTTAGTCCAATTCTGTGAATCAAAAAATATCATTATCATTGCTTACTCTCCTGTGGGATCCAATGGAGCTCCAGTTTTGAAATTACCATTGATTAAAGAATTAGCCAAAAAATATGATGTCACCGAAAATGAAGTTGCCCATGCCTACCATATCTTAAATGGAAGAGCTGTCTTACCAAGATCATCTAATTTAGAAAGAATCAAAACTATCGTAAGATTACCCCAATTAACTGAAGATGAATTAAATCAATTGACTCAAATTGGAATTGATAATCCAAAGAGATACATCAATGATGATTGGGGCTATGGTTTAGGCTTCCAATGGTGGGAAGGTGATACCCTAAGTAAAGAATTTGACTAGGATTACTCAAAAATTGACTAAGTTTACAGTGCTTTTATTATGACTTTTTAATGAATGCAGATGTTTTTGTTAATTCTTGTTTTTGAAATTGTAGTTAAAGCGTTTTTATTATTAACAGTATCCTCTTCTGTAACGTTACTAACTCTTTTACATTATCAATATTTTCTTCGGTATGTTCTTCGGCACGACTTCCTCTTTGGGACATGCATTATGTCATATATTGGAAAATATTTATAACCAATCAGTTTCCTATGGCAACTAGGGATTCAGCAATAAGATGGCTTCTTTGGTGAATGTTAGTCTCCATGATAATAAGATAGAAATCATAGATGAAAGCCCACTGGTATTACCGGTGAAGAAATGGACAGACTATATATCAGTTTCGATATTTTGTTTCTTGGTTGCCTTCGGGGGGTTTGTTTTTGGATATGATACTGGTACCATCTCCGGGTTTATCAATATGAGTGATTTCATCGCCAGGTTTGGTGATTGTGAAGATGGTGTGTGTGAATTTACAAGTATTCGAGTAGGATTGATCATTTCGATGTTTAACATAGGAAGCTCCTTTGGTGCCTTGGTGCTCTCGAAGATTGGTGATATTAAAGGTAGAAGAGTGGGTATAATGAGCGCTATGGCCATCTACGTAGTTGGTATTACCATCCAGATCTCGTCTACCTATCACTGGTATCAATATATGATTGGCAGAGTTGTTTCTGGAATGGCCGTCGGGTGTGTAACCGTGTTATGTCCCATGTTTATTGGGGAAACAGCTCCAAAATCAGTTAGAGGAGCTTTAGTGTTCTGTTTCCAATTATGTGTCACTCTTGGTATCGTTATTGGTTATATAATATGTTACAAATCGAGATCTTTCTCGGATTCAAGTCAATGGAGAGTACCATTAGGGCTATGTTATGGGTGGGCCTTAATTTGTGTTATTGGGATGTGTTTTATGCACGAATCTCCACGATTCTTAGTAATGGACAACCAACTTGATAAAGCTAAGGTATCCATATCAAAAGCCAATCGATTGCCAATTGATGATAAGATAATTGCGTTAGAGATCAAACTAATTCAAGCGAGCATTTCCCGAGAAAAGCTTGAAGGCAATGGATCATGGTCTGAGTTGATCTATGGAGAACCAAGAATATTCTACCGGGTTTGTGTCGGGGTTATATTATCGGCTCTAAATCAATTTAGTGGAATTGATTATTTTTTTTATTATGGTACGACAATTTTCACAGTTGTTGGTATAGATTCGTTTAAGACATCAATCATCTTAGGTACGGTTAATTTTTTTACCACATTTATTGGTATTTATATTATTGATAAATTAGGAAGGAGAAAATGTCTTTTGATAGGTTCGTTTGGTATGTCCATATGTTTCTTGATCTATTCCGTGTTGGGGACGCAGTACTTGTTCATTGATGGCTTTGGTAGCGAAACACGAGACTCTGTGGGAGATGCATTAATCTTTGTCACCACGTTATTTATATTTTTCTTTGGTGCTACATGGGCAGGAGTCAATTTTGCTGTACAATCGGAATTATACCCATTGAGAATACGTACAAAGGCGATTTCTTTGGCAATTTTAAGCAATTATATGGCCAATTTCTTTGTCGCTTTTTGTACCAGTTTTATTACCGCAAAAATTCATTTTTATTATGGATATGTGTTTTTTGGATGTATAATCTTTTCGATATTCTTTGTTTATTTCTTTATTTACGAGACTAAAGATTTAACATTGGAGGAAATTGATTTGTTATTCGCCTCGAAAATTCCTGCCATGAAAAGCTCAAAATGGGTACCACCAAATATTGAATCTGAAGTGGAAGAGTGTGAAAAAGGATTGGACAAACAAGATTAGTAGGATGAAGGTGTTGGATAAATAAGAGAAACAAGGCGATAGGAAATACCAAACATAATCGACGATATTGAACAAGAAGATATCGCATCAAAGGTGCAGCAGCAAGAAGCTAAACTCGAGGATATTCGATAAACAAGATTCGAGCAAGCTATAAACTCAAAGATATTGGATAAACAAGATTTGAGCAAGCTATAAACTCAAAAGACCTGGTACTTCTAAAATGCTAAAGAAATACGGTATGATATTTAGATCTGTAGAGGTAAATTAAGTTAGTTAAACCAGTTATGAAATATAAATTAAATGATTACTTAATAAACGCGGATATTGGATAAACTACATTGCTAATTCTTCTAAAGTAAATGATGACTTTTTAGCAGTGTTACAATCTTCGTCTCAATTAATTATCAACACATTGCTAAGTCCTACAAAATAAAAGATGATTTCGCAATCGTCATATTATGTCATTATAAACGACATTGCTAATTATTTTAAAGTGAATGTTGATCTCGCAATCTTTATCTATAAACTACATTGCTAAATCCTTTTAAAGTGAATGATGCTTTCACAATCGTCATCTCCTTTCCTTATAAACTATATTGCTAAGGCTTGTAAATTAATTAATATCTCGCAATCTGTATTTCATGTCATTCGAGCTCGGTTAGGAGGTAGCTTACATTTTCGGTAGGTGAACCAGATACAAATCACGGAAAACTTAGGACATAAGGATCGATTCGGGTAAATTACGTAACTAAAAATAGCAATTCTACCAAATATAAACACGTTGATAAGAAAACGTTGCTGCGTGGTTTTGTGATTTTGCAACCGTGGTGGGTCGAAAATAAACAAACAAAAATTAATAACAAGAACACACATACTGTCTATAAAATATACTATTCTATATCCATACTAACCTCTACTATATGGCTACTCCGTAGCCAGACGTAGTCAATTCGTTGTCAATTACCTTATCTCCCCCACACCCCCAACATGCATAACCAGCGCTTAGCGCGTATCGCAGATATCGATCACAATCTAAAACTACAAGTAATTATTCTACCATGTATTCCTAACCTATATCTATACCAATATACAACTAAGCAATCAATATAATATATATATATATCCAAAAGCTATCAGCTCACACTTTGTTTTCTCATAGCGGCTTCCACTTTCTTTTTTTGTAAATGAATGTACTGTTTTTTCTTAAACACTCTATTTTTTTCGTAGTGGTTGAATTTATCTGGGGATTCTTGTGAATCCTCAACTATTTCTCGAGGTGATACTTTAGGAGTAGATTTCTTGCGTTGGTGGGATTTAGTCACCACAGTAGAAACAGGTTCCTGTTTCTTAATTTTAGCGGCTTCGGCATAAGTCAAAGGTTTGACGGAGATATCGACCAAATCATCATCTACCGCCATGTTGACATTCATGAGTTGATGGTCATGAGGAATAATAAACGATTGTGGGATAGGTGTGTTATCAACAATCACACCTGATTTCTTGGACCAGTTAAAGAATTTGAACATTGTTATAAAAAGAAGAATAAAATAATTATTTATAAAGAAATGTTGTGGTTAAATACTTATCATCCACGTTTAGATTATTTTATGTGGGTTGTGTGTTTTTGTTGCGATAACGAATTAAAAAAGATGACACAAACCCAATGGAGGTCTCGAGAAGTCGCAATCTTTTGACACATGACTTCATATCTGGGTCATGCACATGATCATGATCAGCAATGACAATGACGGAGATTACATCACATTTCCACATGTATATTCATTTAACAATGACCTATGACTAATGATACCCAGGAATTAACAATAACATGCAAAAAAAGAAACAAAAAAATGATTTCGCCCAGGATCGAACTGGGGACGTTCTGCGTGTTAAGCAGATGCCATAACCGACTAGACCACGAAACCGATTTCTGAAAGTTGGAAATTTGCCAGTATATGGGCGAGGTCGGATGGGAGAGTGAATTTATCGGCGCATGAGAGAAGAGCCAATAGATGGCTAAGGTGGTGCTGCTAGTTGCTATTATGGTTAATTTAAAGTACAATTTTAGATGTTTATAGGTAATTTTCAATATATGCACGTACTTAAAAAAAAAAAAAACGGCGCAGAGCCAATGGATGGCTGAGGTGGTGCTGCTGACTGCTATTACAGTTAATTTAAAGTACAATTTTAGATATTTATAAGTTATTCTCAATATATGCTTGTCATGAAGAAAAAGCGTAAACTTAGGTCTTTAAACTTACTAGTATTTTCATAGGAAAGGGTATAGGTTTCAGAATGGTTTAAATAATGTTTCTATGGGTATATAATTTAGGGTTGATATTATGTGAATTCCAGGTTAAGATTAGAGCAATAATTTCTTACTTTATTCGCTCCCATTCTACGATTCGATTTATACGTAGGGACTTGTTGAGTACTTTGTTGAATTGGAGATGCTGCCAATGTAGATTTCGCTAAGCCAACTACTCGTTGAATTTATTTTCAAAACATTTGAATTTTATGGTAGACACATAGTATTGATGAGTTTTTATAATTCATGCATGGGGTATTTCAATTATTATATCTAAAATATATAAATCAACGGAATACTCGATGAATAAAGGACTTACCTAACTTATTTTAATTGGAAGTTTCACCAATTACTCCAATTATCTAGCGAGTAGTATATGGCTATTATCTAGAGATATTATATAATTATTATTTATAGTCATCCCTACCACTTACATTTATTTTACTTGAATTAAAGGAGTTACATATACGAAACGAATATGAACACTGGATATTTATGCAGAAAGTAAGAAATAACAGTTATAACACAATACTTGCATTACATTATTTTGTCATAACATTGTTCAAAAACAATTTTTCAAAATATAATCATCAGATAAGTATAAAATTAATAAAATAAATTTTCTCTATCAAGTAATCAGAATAAAATAAATAAGTTTAATCTCTCGAAGACTTCTTCTTTTTGCGACACCAGTTTCTAGTGGTTAATTTTCGATTTCAACGCAGATACCCATTTCGAACCCCAGCAATGTCAAATCTACTTACAACCAATTATCTTTAATTTTTTCTACAATCTCTGCACTTTTTGTTAATTTTTGAAAATTGTTGCAAATTTTTTCAGTCACCTTTTTTTTAAAAAAATATTGTGATTATAGTCAAGTATAACTATCTATACTCTTGTGTCGATATATAAAGTCATCACCTCTATAGAAAAATGCTAGAGAAACCTTACTACAGTCGGTTTTTTTTCGGTTTTTTTTTTAATTTTACCCTATATCCAACTTAACGACTAGGTAGATTTTACGAAACAATAACATCCGTGATAGTTTAGTGGCTAGAATTACCGTTTGTCGCATGGTAGACCGGGGTTCAATTCCCCGTCGCGGAGTTTTCTTTTTTGCATTTTGTACTGAGAATCTATTTTACTTTTTTGCCTGAGAAACAGATTAAAGTTGTTTCTGGGGTTTTTTGTATGATGTTGTAGAATAATTATTATGTTCTGCATATAAACCATTTTTTTTAGGACAATTTGACACACGCTATAGGAATAATTAGGGAGAAGGTTACCATGGAAGAGAGAATGACAGGTATGTTATCAACAGGGAATTATGATACAACAAAACTAACAATTTAGACAATACAGATAATTCTAATAAGAAGGTACTGAAATCAGCTAACAATAATGATCAACTGAATCAGAATAATCAGAATAATCAGAATAATCAGAATAATCATTCAAATCATAGTAATCATACTGAGAATAATAATCATAGTCATAATAATGGTACTAGGAGTACTCAAAATAATAGAGATGATAAGGAGAGGCGACAAGATGATAAACGACAACCTAAGGGCAGGTTTAGTTGGGTTAAAAGGTTGATGCAAAATAGACAAGGCTTACCTGCTAATAATATAAGGCAAGCCAACCATAGGAATAGTAATCAGATGCAACAAAATCAACATTTACACCCTAATACTCATATTCAACAAAACCATTTACATAACGATGAAGATGATGAACTTACAAGACAAGATTCAAACTCTTCGAGTTCGTCGGAAGGTTCAGATAATCATACTAATAGTAGTATGACCAACAACAACACTCCTTCGATAAACAAAAGAGCGGAGAAGGGTAAATCCATTGCAAGTTCTGGCAACATTGATGAAATGTTAAATAATGAAGTAAACTCTATAGAGTCTAGTGATACTACCGATAATATCTCAACCATCCCTTTGAAGTCAATCATTTCCAGCCAGTCTACTAAATCGCCCAGTATATTATCCCACGATCAAGCAAGTTTAAACGCGTCTACCGCCGAAACTTCAATAGCCCCCAGTCAAAACACTGTTCCTATCACCTATACCAATCAATTGTTAGTACAACATATACCTGATAGGGATAATGAAAGTGTTGTGACCTTAGCTTCGAGTACTAGAAGGGTTAGAAGAAGAAGTATCGATACCAATTGCTCAACTACAGGTATTGCTCCCGCTTCAATCATGGAAAGATTACCTGTCAACCCTAATAGTTCTTCCCATGCACCATCTATCCGTACCAGTGAACCACCAGCTGACCATTATGATACTACAGATTTACAAAGCGAGGACCAGAAATCGTCAATTAGAAGTGGAACTTCGATAAAGAAAGACAAGAAGGATAAGGAACAAGATAAAGCGAATAATCAGGAACCACAGGATGACAC
>JAXQKE010000301.1:0-25555 GCA_037042355.1 Candida sp. Y128-05E | reverse complement strand
TGAACTTCATAATTGCCCCAAACCAATTGAAAGTCTTCCACTTTGAAATCGATAGTATCAATCAAATTGATAACATCACCCAAAAGTTTCATTGGGAATGGTTTTTTAGTGACAACACTTTCATCACTATGACTTCCAGCCTTCTCATCTAATGATTTTTGAACTGCTTTCTTCTCTCTTCTCCTTTTCCATTTAGATTCAATATCCAAAATTTCCACAGGAATTGTAAACCTTCCCACACCAGATTTCAATCTAAAGTTATTTATCACGACTTTAACTACTTTTGGATCATCGATAGGACAAGTGATGATTGTATCACAACTAACCCCGAAATCAAGTGTTCTGAAAAAATTCTGTTGATTCTTGATATTGTTTCGACTACGAATATGGCCATTGACAAGAAAAACACTAAATTTTCCTTCAATATCAATTAAAGACTGTTCTATTCTGGAATATTCAATGAATAGTTGTAAATCCTTATCTGTTTGATCATGGGCAATTGAATATCTAAAGAAATGAATTTGAAACTGATTAACAAACTTGGTTTTAACTAAGAAATTGTAAGCAAATTTAGGCAAGAAGAATGATATATCAGGTAAAGAATCCACTGGGTCCTTTACCTGTTTCTTTTTCTTCCCGCCACTCTCATGGACATGAATATCTATATCAGAAAACTCCAAATGTAATGGCTTCACCGAATCATTATACTTGAATAACTTGAATGTCAATTTTATCCTTCTAACATTGATCCTACACTGCTTAGTTTCTATACTAACGTGTGTCAAACTCAACCAACCTAGTGACCTGATGGTGACATGAGGAATAAAATTCAATAGGAAAAGGATCCCAACATACACGGCAACAAATAATGCTAGCACCAGAACTATGCTATTCATCACTACCTACCAACCTAACGAATTCAATTGAAGTAGACAACCGTTTGACTTCTGGCAGTTGATATATTTCAATCTACTAATTTAGAGTGCGCAATTCACCGGCTTTAAGCGTAAACCAGCATTGACTGGATTCTTCTACAAAAGAGCAGAGAAAAAGAGGATATGATAGTCTAATTAAGCTATTTACAACCAAAACTGCTGGATCAACTCTATTCCACAATCTTTGCCATCTTTTCTATATCAATTTTATATATATTTGACTTTTTTTTGCCGAATTTTACCGAACTTTCCGATAGTATTGTTGATAAAGAGTGGACCGTAAACTTTGTGGTTGTTCAAGATTAGACGTCATGAATAGTGCGTAAATGGAATAAACAATGTGTAGATGCAATGAGATGAGTATTGCCGATACAGCTATTGGTTTTAGCCCAGGAAAACCTCTATCGACGGAGGATCTTCATTTGAAGCACAATATTGAGCTAAAGATTGAATAGATAACACGACATTGATGGTTTGACTTGATCAGGAAGAAAAAGGGTAAAACCATTGGTATTCGTCAACTCATCAATTGATTAATTTATCCAATCTTCACCAACATATACAAGTATGGAGCATTTTTATAGGTTCTCGCTATAGAAATAAGATTTCTTGAATAGTATGTCTGGTCCAGTTGCAATTATGAATAGACCAGGAAAATTTTATCTAAAGAATAATGATACGAGGATTGACCATTGAAAATACTATGAAATATGGCTGAGATTAGTACGATTAGTTCATTTATCTAGAAAAAGACATATCTTGACCACGAGTGGATTGCAATTGACCAAGCCATTTGTCTACGTCACATGCCTACACTTTTCGACTTTGTTTACCATCCCAAGTGAGGAATGAACGCTGGTGCCACTTCCTAGCCTCCATCCATGTTGATCTTCATTCAATCGATTGTCGTTATTTCCGTGTTAGGAAGACAACAATCAATCTATTTTTATATTAAACGTTTATACCGTCGTACATTAGCGAAAATATCGACAATGCTTCCTCATTGGTGATAAAAATTTACAACCAAAGGGGGGCGTAAATGTATGCTAAGCGACATGTGGTGTACGTGCAAAGAATGGGAAATGTTAAACAGTGGCTAGAGTTATTTTATTTTTGTATATTAGAATTAATGTTTACATAGTTTCATAAGTAGAACCAGAATGATTTGCATTTCTATTGGTCCAACCCCATAAATTTCTAGAGACAGAAATTAATGGGGAAAACCTAGTTTAATTTTTTACGTTCTAGGCGTAAGGAGTGGATTTGCATACGAATTCCAAGCCCAAATTCCAAGCTTTAACTTTAATCCACCTGTTTCACTGATCCACGACGGCTGCTAACTACCCATCTCTCCATTGGACTGGTTCAAGTTTTTACCACATTGAGAAATAAGCAGTTGTCCCAAAGAGGAAATTTCTTTGGTTGCAAAATAAGTTATGTGCACACCGCTATAAAAGCAGCTACTTAACTTACCAATAACTGTATTTGGAAGTAGCAGTATAACCCAACTGGGGATTTCCTAAAGCAGAGTTGGGAGCTTCGCTCACATATAAGTATGGCAGAAATTCTGGCCTTAGTAAATTAATAGTATCCACAAAAAAAGAGTAGTCATTATGAGATTTAATTTCGCTGCTGCCACATTATTCGTCGCTACCATTGGCAGTGTTACTGCTGCCCCAACAGTCTTTGAAGAAACAAATAACGGATTAACCAAAAGAGAATCTGATTTATTTGATGTCGCCATTGCTGGTTTGAATGAATACACCGTCAAAAGAGATACCTACTCTGTAGATGAATTATCTAAGAGAGAAGTGGAAATTGTTACTGATGTCTTAACTGCTATTAACAGTACCGAGTTAGCTCCGGAAATTATTTTATATATCGTCAATGACCCAACTTTAGGGCCTATCGCCGCCGATGCTATTGTTAAGGTCACTGAAAGTGGTTTGATTAGTTTGGATACCTTGATGAAATCTTTGAATGATTCTGGTTTAGCTGTACAAGTTATTCAGGATTTGATTAATGATTGTCTGTTCTATGCTGATATTTATAAATTAGCATTGAAATATATTGGTAATTTAGCTCAACAAATTTTGGGTATTCAAAAACGAGGCTACACTATTGCTACACCAATAACTAAAAGATCTAGCGGCGAAGTTGCCCCCAGAGATGTTACTGGTGATGTCCTCACATCATTGATGGAATCATTGAAGAGCTCCGGTTTAGGTTCTCAAGTCGTTAGGGCTTTGGTTACCGATGAAGGATTCTACACTTGGGGTGCTGATTTAATTGAAAAATTAATTGAAGCTGATCAAATTGATATTGTAAACATCATTGATGCTCTTATCTCATCTGGTTTAGTCACATCATTGATTGAAAACTTCTTGAACATTTCTACTTTCGAAACCGTTATTGTCAATGCTTTAGCTGCTGCTTTCGGTAATTGTGATGGTGCTACCTTAACTTCGATTTCAGCAAGTACCACTATGGAACCTACTGCTAGTACTCTTCCTACAACTCTTGCAACAGAGACCACTGGCGGTTCAGGATCCACAACTAGTGCTCCAGTTAACTGTAAGAAGAGAAGAAGATCCTACAACTATTAAACGTTGGAATATACCCTGCTGGTCAGCTTATACCTAGAAAAATAACCCGTATTTCTGTTTATGGTAGTCTATAGCCATATATATTAATTGTTATCAGTAAAAATTGATTTTAAATGTAAAGTATAATGTAACAACAGTCTTAGCAACAGACTTAGTGTCAGCTGAAATTGTTTAATCCATGGCACTACTAGTTTTAGAAATTCTGGTGTAGTTCAAATTCACACATCACCAGATTTCATTTCGCAGCCTAACAAAAATTGATAGCGCGTTTAGTAAACAAACAGTAGATACACTATGCCAGGGTATGTACACTAGAGAGACTAGATAGAAGGCTGTTACTAACATTACAGAGAGACAATTACATTACAAGCCGGACAATGTGGAAATCAGGTGGGTTTGCAATATTGGAATCAGCTAGCAGAGGAACATGGAATTAATCCTGATGGTACATTGAAAGATGCTGGAGACGGATCATCAACTCAAGATGCTAATGCTCGTCCTGAGCTATTCTTTACGTTGTCAGACTCCACTAAATATACTCCACGGGCTGTATTGGTTGATTTGGAACCTTCGGTTGTCAACAAATGTATGAACAGTTTACCCATGATCAATCCCCGGAATGTTCACTTAAGTGAACATGGCAGTGGTGCTGCTAATAATTGGCAAAAGGGGTATTTATATGGAACAGCCCATGAAGAGGAGTTGATCAATATAATTGATCGAGAAGTGGATAAAGCCGACAATTTCTCCAACTTCCAGTTGATACATTCCGTAGCTGGTGGTACGGGTGCTGGTGTAGGTTCGAGATTACTAGAAATCTTGAATGATCGGTTTGGTAATAAGAAAATGATCAATACCTTTTCGATATTCCCTTCGAATGAAAAAACTTCGGATGTGGTGGTACAACCTTACAATACGATCTTAACCTTGAAAAGATTGATCGACCATAGTGATGCTACGTTTGTGTTCCATAATGATGCGTTAAACAGTATTGAAAGCTTGCTATTCAATAATCGAAACTTTGAAAATGCGTTTGATGGGGCAAATATGTTGATATCTAATGTCTGTGCTAGTATATCCAACCCTTTAAGATTCCCCAATTACATGTACAACTCCTATGAATCCATCCTATCTACATTAGTTCCCACTCCCGACTTGAAATTTATATCATCTTCGATTGCACCATTTAAATCACTGTTATCTAAACATAATAACCTTAATGAATACGATATGATCTTGGAATTGTTGAATGATAGGTATAAAATGAATCGAGTCTTTGAAACTCCCAAATATATTGCAGTAATGAATTACCTTATTGGTAATAATTTGAATCAAGCCGATATCAGAAAGGGGGGAATAAAAGCCCAACAACGTTTAGAATTTGTTCCTTGGACTAATCTGTCTATACACATGGTTTCAGGAAGGAAGTCTCGTTTTATGCAATCAGATAACCCCAAACAATTGAGTGGATTACAATTGTCAAATAACACATCTATAGCTTCGGTCTTCACAAAGATATTAAAGCAGTACGATCTCTTGGCAAAAAGAGAAGCATACATCAACTCATATACCGATAATAACAGCGCAGAAGAACGACATCGGGTGTTGGATATGTTGAATGAATGTAAGGAAAGTGTGCTTAGTGTTGTAGATGAATATAGAGCAGCACAAACAATGGGTTATCTAGACGATGAAATGTTACCTGGAGAAGATGTGATATAATATATATATATGTATTAGTTTATGGTATAATTTCTCTACATATTGTATATACTAGTTTAATGATATGTATATTAGTTTAATGAATATTTCTGAAGTAGACTCGCACTATATATATATTAGTTCAATGATCTAGGGGAAGTTTTCGCAGCAATCTTCTACTCCGTCATAAATGCAGCCCTCTCGCCATGTGGCGGTGGGTTCAATATTATCGTCAAATAAGGGTCAATTCTACCATATTGTGGATTCATTTTAATTCAATCGCTAAAATATCTCCAGGTTGACGAAATCATTTTTGATTACTAATTAAAGCCAGTCGCTTAAATAATTCCGCTTTGGCTGCAATTGCTAATCTCCACACTTCAATTTGAAATTTATATATATTAAACCACAAGTCTACAATTGATATATTTAGCTAATGTCACATTTGGTATCGAAGAGAGCTGCTAGCAGAAACATTTCCCACTTCACCACTGGTCCAGCTGGTGAGCCACCAAAGGGATATGTACCACATTCCAAACCTTTGTTATTGAGTTATGGAATGCCCAATGCCGGTTTCTTTCCAGTTAATTCTATTTCTGTTGATGTACCTGAGTATCCGTTTGAAGATCAGATTGATGGCAAATCTGTGGTTGTTGAAAAGCATACTGATGATAAATCGTTGATCGATTTATCGCAAGGTTTACAATATTCCATGGTGGACGGGTTACCTCAATTGGTTAAATTCACCAAGGATTTCATTACCAAGACTCATAAACCTAATTTTGACAATTGGAATGTCACAATTACCAATGGTGCTGGTGATGGATTAAACAAAGTCGCCGATGCGTTATTAGATCCTGAAGATGTCGTGTTAGTAGAAGAGTTTACATTTACCCCCTTCTTGCAAAACGTTACGCACGCGGGCGCTATTGCCGTACCCATAAAATTGGACTTATCGTCGACATCCGAAGGTATTGATTATGAGTATTTAGTTAATCTACTTGAAAATTGGTCGGAGTTAAAGCCGGGTTTAAAGAAACCAAAAGCTTTGTATACGATTCCTACTGGCCAAAACCCTACTGGATTGACCCAAGGTTTGGAATTTAGAAAGAAGATCTATCAATTGGCAGAGAAGTACGACTTTGCAATTATTGAGGATGATCCGTATGGTTATTTGACTTTACCTCCATATGAAAAGCCAGAAGATACTGTTGATTATAGTAAAATTTTAGATTTGCAGGATTATTTGCAAAACCATTTAACCCCTTCTTATCTTACTCTTGATACAGTTGGAAGAGTGGTTAGAATTGAAACGTTTTCTAAATTGTTTGCTCCAGGTTTACGCTTAGGGTTCATGGTGGGTCATTCTGATGTAATCACGGCAATTGTTAATTACGCAAACATTGTAACAAGAAGTTCCTCGGGTACTTCGCAGATCTTGGTCAATAATGTCATCCAGCAGAAATGGAAGGGTATTGACGGGTGGTTAACATGGATCAATAAAATGAGATTAGCGTATATCCATCGAAGAAACGTATTGGTGCACTCAATTGTCGAGTCAAAAGCCTACAAATTGAAATACCTTGAAGTGTTGGACCCTAAAGCAGGCATGTTTGTTTCCGTCAAAATCAACTTTCCTGCTGGTACTGACATTCAAGAAAAGATTAAATTATTAACTTGGAAATTCATGGCTGCAGGGGTCCTGACAGTTCCTGGAATTAATATGGCGGTCGATAAAGAATTCTCGAAGGATTCAGGATCTTTCTTTAGATTGACTTACGCTATAGCCAACAATGATCAAGAACTAAGTGAAGGTGGTGCTAGACTCGCCCAAGCAGTACTTGAATTTTTTGAAAAAAACTTAGAATTTTAATAAAAAATAAGTATAATAGATATAATAAACTGTTTAGAAGTAGTTAGTACTATACATTCTCGCTTTATCTCTCTCCATTGTAGTCGTTTATTGTTGGTTGTTAGCTAGGCTATAACCCATCCTGCATATTACAAGGCTCATGCTTAAAACTCAATCCTATGATTTACCAACGTATCTATCATAGGGGAATAGGTATAATGGCATTCAATTTCTCCAATTTCACTAAAGACTTGAAATCTTTCAGTGACAAGCTCACTGAAGAGTTTAACAACGAAGTTGTTCCCTTTGCTCAAAGAACTACCCGTTTAGTTCAAGAACGTATTGGTAAAGTCAATGTCGATGATATCAGTCAATTACCTTCGGAATATGTTGAATTAGCTGCTAAATGTAACAACATTGAAGCATTATACAAGAATGTATTACAAGTTACTAATAATTACGGTAATGAAAGTTATGATTATCCATCCAATTTACAGGAATCATTTACGGATTTTTCGAAAAATGTTACTACCAGATTCACCAATTTATCTAAAGCTACCACTCCCAGTGAAGCACAAGCTGCTTTGACAAATCCTAGCGTTGAATTCAAACCACCAAAGACTTTATACCATGCATTGAGTAGAGCTACCGATGCATCAATAATAACTAGTGGGACCGAACAAAATGATCCTTTAGTTCAAGCTCTTGATTTGTATTCTTCGAATTTGAATAAAATAGGTAATGCAAGATTAGGCCAAGATCAATTAATCCAATCTAAATTCAATAAACCTTTGACTACTACTTTAAGACAATTGATCCTGCAATCAAACAATATTCAGAAAAAAGTCGAACAAAAGAGAATCGACTATGATTTGGCCAGAGTCAACTTGTCCAATTGCAATAACGCCAATAAAGAATCGCAATTAAGAGTCCAGTTAGAGAATTCAGAAGATGAATTCGCCAATACTGTTGAAGATGCAATCAACGTCATGCAAAATGTCTTGGAAAATGCCAAACCTTTAGAAGAATTGTTAGAATTGATCAAGGCTCAGTTGGCTTATCATAAATTAGCTTCTGAATTGTTAGGTAATATCGTAGGTGATTTTGAAAATTTGATTGATGACAATTCGAAGAATACTAGTACTAGTGGCAGAGAATCAGGTGAATTTGATATCTAGTTTTAGATAGTTTAATGTATGTTGATATTTGATTATTGTTCGCATTATTTCTATTTTGTCTATATATAAGTATAATGCTTTGAATGACTATTTGTTTATGCTCTAAGCTTTAATGCTTCCAATCTTAAGTCGACTGCACTAGAAGTTTCTTCCATCGAGTAGCCTTCCAATAATTTAGCATGAATTGATTGTAATGCTCTGATAGTGTCTTTAGCATTTATGACAGCCGAAATATTGATTTCATTGGCCCCTTGACTGATCATTTCGATATTGATTTTTTCATCAGCTAAAACTTTAAACATATTGCCGGCAATACCAATAAAGTTGACCAATTGTTTGCCCACGAGGGAAACAATGGTCATGTTTCTCGTGATGTCGACAGTCCCCATTTTGCGTAACTCCTTAATGGCATTTTTCAACGATAATTCATCGTCATCTGAAACTTGCAATGCCATGGACACATGGACTTCCGAAGTGGAAATCAAATCAACCACTAACTTCCATTTATCCAAGGTGGTGAAGATGTGGGCCAAGAACCCATGGGACAATGTTTTTTTGTTCGAGTGGATATTTACGACGACAATATCTTGTTTTGCGGTGATTGCAGTGGCAGAACGTTTCTTGTGAGACGCAATGTATTTTGGCGACAATGTTTCGTAGGCAGCAGGAGGATGAGGAGGAGTATCTTCACCCTTTCTGGCGATATTATCCGGATAAATAATAGTGCCTTTACCAGTAGGATTTACCACATTTTTGATTCTGATGGGGATTTTGGCTTTAATAACTTGTTCCATGGTGAAAGGGTGGATGACTTCGGAACCGTAGTAAGTAAGTTCTGCTGCTTCTTCTGGGGTGACAGAATCAAGTAATCTAGCATTGGGGACTTTTCTGGGGTCGGCGGTGAAGATCCCATCGACTTCTTTCCAGATTTGCAATTCCTCGGCCTGGACACCTACCGCGATTAACGCGGCACAGAGGTCGGTGTATCCTCTACCAACCCCATTGAGGAGACCCCCTGGGACGGTCCCAAAGTAACCGGTCAACACAGGAACGACCTTTAAGTCGACAATCTTATTGCGTAGTTGCACTGACAAGAATTTATAAAACTCATCATCAAATCCATGCGAGAAATCATAATTCATCGGTATAATATCGGAAAGATCGATATATTGTGCGGGTAAACCCAGGTCATTCATTAAAGAAGCCATAAAGAGACAAGATAATTTTTCACCCACGGACATGATGGAATCCAAGGTTCTGGGAGAGATTTCACCAATGATTTGAGAAGCTTGTAAGAGTTCTTGAGCATGGAAAATTTCATGTTTTGTGTCCTCAATCAATTTCGATTGCAAATCGAAATTGGAGATATTATCAATAGCATTTTGAACATGATCCTCTTCAATTAATTGAAGTAACTCTTTAAAGTCTCTATTCTCACTAGCCAAATCGGCAGCTTTAAGTAACCTGGAGGTAGTACCCTCCGATTTAGTATTACTTGATCTAGCAGAACAAACAACAGCAACTTTATTATTCTCGGAGAAAACTTTGACAATATCATTAACAATTTGTTTGGGAAACTTACCAACTGAAGTACCACCAAACTTTTGAATGATCCAATTGTTGGAAGCAACTGATTTCAAATCTAAAACAGAATTAAAAGATTTCTGAGGTGATAAATCTACACTAGACATATTGTATTTTATAGAAAACTCTATCTAAATAACATATAACTATATAATTTATATTAAGAATTACTATGAGTCAAAGACTGCAGCAGAATTTTCAAAATTAAATCAAATCACGTGTTGCGTTATCAGTTTCCATTTTTAAATAAAAAATAAAAAATAAAAAAATTACAATTCCTATACAGGAGAAGACTAAATAGGAAATAGACAATATACAATAGACAATTCATCAGAATTGTCTATTGGAATTGTTACTTTAGAATACAACTGGCAACGCAACCAATTGGTGAATACTACAATGTGAAATTTCAGAAAAAAGAAAAGAAAAACTTTATTTTGACAGTGAATCTATAAGGTAATGTATATTAATATTAATAATAATTTAACAAATTTATTAAGATAATGTAATATTGGTAATTGGAGATAGTTATGGTTTATAAAATGTAATGTAGTTAATATTGATCATAATTGAATAAATTGTTTATAATGTATTTTTATTTAACTCCATTCACTCGCTTTGCTCATGAATGGAGTTTTCGGGGGTATAATCTAAAATGGTTGCAAAGTGGGTTTTGCCAGAAAATGTAAATGGGATAAGAGAAAAGGTTGTGGTATGGTGGGTGCTATGGATTAGGATATATGAATACTAGGTGGAGTTAAAAGGATATATTCTTGTTAGATGATTTTCATCTAACCTCTGGTTGATCGCGCATCGCAAAAATTGAAATGAGCTAAAGCTATTACCATCATCATGGATTCAGACGAGATTAGGCACAGCTTCCAGGAAAAGATATGGAACCAGCAGTTGCAGGAGGAGTTGGCTCAATCAGTACTTCTGTCACAACCTTATAAATGGGGCACTATCACCGAACTAATGGATGATACATTACTTCGTAATGTGCGTCAAGAAGTGTTGACTCAGATTGCTTTCACCAAGAAGGAAACTGATATATATAAAGTATATCAATCGGGTGATTTAGCTAATTTATCTGGACTCGATTGGCATGATCTTTCTAAATTACCTAGTCTTTATCAATTACGTTCGGCTATTTATAGTCAAGAATTTAGAGACTTTGTCAGTAATGTTACTGGTTGTGGTCAATTATCTGGTGTAAAGACAGATATGTCTATAAACACTTATAGAAAGGGGTGTCATTTATTAACCCATGACGATGTCATTGGCTCTAGAAGAGTTAGTTTTATTTTATATTTACCCGATCCAGATAAGACCTGGGAAGCTAAATATGGTGGATCTCTCCGTTTATTCCCATCTATCGTACCTAATGTACCACATCCTGACTATCTGGTCAAGTTAACCCCACAATTCAATCAACTAGCCTTCTTTACAGTACAACCCGGATTATCCTTCCATGATGTGGAAGAAGTGAGGTACGATAAACATAGATTATCTATCCAAGGATGGTTCCATATACCACAGGAGGGAGAACCAGGGTATATCCCAGGAGAACAGGAGGAAAGTGAACAAATGTCGACATTACAATTGTTACAGTCAAAACAATTGGAAATCTATGATTTCCCAAAACCCAAGAGAAATGAAATAGAGAAGGTTTTACCTTCTCCCTTCACTCCCGAAGAATTACAAACATTATCACAGTTTATCAATTTAAACTACCTTGACGTCAACTACTTAAATCAAATGCAAGCCACCTTCCTTTCCGACTCCATCATTGAATTAAATGATTTTTTAAATCCACAATACTCGTCTGCTTTACACAAATCTATTAGAGACTACGAATTGAATTCAGCCATTCCAAAAAACTCGCAGGATCTACCACAAGGATGGAAGTGTGCTATACCACCACATAAACAGAGGTACATGTATATCGATGGGACTGAAGGGTTTGATTTGAATAAAGAATCATTAGAAAAGGTAAATCAAAAAGAAATACAACCAAACTTTCAAAACTGTTCTGTTGATAACAATTCTGACGAATTGTTAATCAACCTTGCACGTTTATTCCAATCTAGAGCCTACCATAAATGGCTTGGCTTAATCACCAATCTACTCATCACGAGCGAACAAACATTAATCCGTCGGTTCAGACCGGGACATGATTTCATTTTAGCAACCGCCCCACCGGAAACTTACACTGAAAAAGAAACCGAACTAGACGCATTATTAGAAGCTACACTCCACTTAACACCCACTGCCAGTGATCCTAAGAATTGGTCACTGGGAGAGTATGGGGGTTATGAAGTGTGTATGACTATTAATGAAGACGATGATGATCCTGCCGTTTATAAAGCCACTGATCCTAATGACGATAGTGTATTATACACCTCGCAGTGTAAATGGAATAGTCTTACATTAATGTTACGTGATCCTCTGGTGATGAAGTTTATTAAATATGTCAGTATCAATGCCAAAGGATCGCGTTGGGATATCACTAGTCAATGGAACGTAGAGGGTGAAGATGATGAAGATGAAGAAGATGAAGATGAGGATGAGGATGAAGATATGGAATAAAATAGTGTAAATAGTAAATAGCCGACAATAAAATGTAAGATGGAGTTAAGCATATGAAAAGTGGTATTTCTTTACAAGAGAGTATGATTATTTGTAGAGTGAAAAAAAAAAAAAGATGAATTAGTATAGATATTGTATTGGAATTATAATTCCGATGTATTAGTTTTATTTCTGTTACTTTATTATTGTTATTTTTGTCTGTTTGTTGTTTGTTTGTTTGTTTGTTTGTTACTCTCCATCTTTCTAATCTTCTTATTTTCCGTGTGCGTTTGTCGCATCCAACAAAAGAAAATTATCTCTACCCGAAAAAATTATTGGGTAGCAGATAATTTTCAACATTTCCCATCTTTTCTTTAGCATCATGTCTTCAAACGAACCTAACCCTTTGATTATCTTTGGTACTATTGCTACCATCATCATCAGTTTTGTTGCTTTTTACTTTGTTCAACAACTGAAGAAGAACACTCCTGTTTTAAAACCAGACCAATTCCAACCTTTCCCTTTGATTCAAAAGACTAGATTATCTCACAACACTTGTGTTTATAGATTTGGTTTACCTAGATCTAGTGACAGATTAGGTTTACCTATTGGTCAACACATCTCCATTGGTGCTACTATCAATGATAAAGAAGTTGTTAGAAGTTATACTCCTATTTCTACAGATGATGAATTAGGTTATTTCGATCTTTGTATTAAAACTTACGAACAAGGTAACATCTCCAAACATGTTGAATCTAAAAAGATTGGTGAAACTGTTGATATTAGAGGTCCTAAAGGTGGGTTTGTATATACTCCCAATATGGTTGAATCTTTAGGTATGATTGCTGGTGGTACTGGTATTGCTCCAATGTTCCAAATTATCACTTATATCTTATCAAACCCTCAAGACAAGACTAAAATCAATTTGTTGTATGCTAATGTTACTGAAAATGATATTTTATTGCGCGCCCAATTGGAAGATTTCGCTAAAGAACATCCTGATAGATTTACTATCCATCATGTTTTGAATCAACCTCCAACTGAATGGTCTGGTTCTGTTGGTTTTGTCACTCCTGAGATTATTGATGAACATTTACCAAAAAGTTCTGAAGATACCAAATTGTTATTGTGTGGTCCTCCACCAATGATTTCTGCTATGAAGAAAGCAGCTGTGCAATTGGGTTATCCTAAAGCTAAGCCAGTTTCGAAATTGGCTGATCAGGTATTTGTTTTCTGAGTGAGCATCACGAAGTGATGCGAACGAAGTCTCTGATTCACGAAGTGAATCGTCACGAAATGATTGAAGTAATCATAATACGAATTCACTTCGTGAATTACTCGCGAAGTTATTCGATGATATATTTACTTCTTATATATATAGTAATATAATAGATATAGATTACGATATAATATATATATTTTCGCATCATCACGAAGTGATTGCTAGCGTAGTATGTGATTCACCAAGTGAGTTATCACAATGTAAATTACCACGAAGTGATTAGATGGTACTAATACAAAAACATGAGAATATTTTGATTTGATTTTTCACACAATCTTTGTTAGATCTTGTTATATATTTATCCAACAAATGTTTTATACATATCATTTGCCATGTACTCTAATCATTAAGAATAAGTTCTTAGTTTTAGAAATTAACTTGTGGCTGTTGATAAATCTAATACTAGGGTAATTTTACGTATATCACTTAATATTAATGAATCTATCTATTTATCTAAAGGATCAAAGACATTATTAAGTAGGAGTAATGTAATCCTGAGAAATACCTATTAAGCTTAAAATGATTACTGTTAGAGTCTGTATATAAGTTATATATCAAATTTAAGCAGAATCAGTCAATCTTTGTTTTAATTAATCAATTATATTATATTATATTAGGTTGTATGACCGTTGTCTATTGTTTTATTTTGCAACCCATGTGGCACTACATTTTATTTTTATTTCTGCGCTACCATCCCACCAAAAACAATCATTTATTTAACCAGGGCAACAGCGAAAGTGACACTGATCAGGCAATAAACACTTAATATACACACATGTTACTTGCACTAGCTCTAATACCGTTGGTTTTAGCACAGGCATGGCAGGAAGAGTATTCTCCAAACAGACAAACAACTTTTAGTCATGCGACTCCTATTATTCAAGATATAGATACTGATAAAGATAGTTACATCATGAGTGTTCTTGATTCAGACGATTTAAATATGAATAACTATATTGATTCACATGAGTATACTTCACATAACTTCCCTCCAATAACTAAGAAACCGAAATGGTATCAAAGGAGTATTAGTAATGGTGATATTCCCGATTATATCACCCAATACTCTCCTTTAGTTTACTTGTACTCAGAAGAGCGTTATTTCCCCTATGATGTTGCTGACTTCGTCTCCCATTTCCATGTCGAAAATGTAAATAATACTGTTATCAAGGGGACAGAAAATAATCTTACGATTGACAAATTGGGGGACTTAAAAAATACAACTAAACTTTGGTTAACAGCTAACTCCGACTTCGACTGTGACCCCGATTGGATCACAGGTATAAAAAATAAACCTAGTTTGATCAATGGGGAGATTAAGAATGCTCCGGCTACGTTGATTGTTGTAGATAAGGGGTATGGCTGGGTAGACTCATACTGGTTTTATTTCTATTCTTTCAATTTAGGTCCCTTTGTCATGGGCGCAGGACCCTATGGTAATCACGTAGGTGATTGGGAACATCTGTTGGTGAGGTTTTATAAAGGGAAACCTATAATTGTTTGGATGTCCGCCCATGGCGGTGGTGGTGGGTATGCGTACAACAATTTAGAGAAGTACCATCTCGACCCTAAACATCCTATCATCTTTTCTGCTTTCGGTACCCATGCAAATTATGTTTCTGTGGGTCAACATCCCCATGACTTGCCTTATAATATACTACTGGATTTCACTGATAGGGGTCCCCTTTGGAATCCAGCTAAGAATTACCTTGGGTATACTTATGATGGCAGGAATATCTATGTGGGTAATAACACCACCCATAAAGGGAGAGAAGAATCGTATGGCAATTGGTTGGCGTTCAGAGGCCATTGGGGTGATAAACAATTGCCCTCAAATGATACTAGACAGAAATATAATCTAATTGGGGGACATAAGTACATCGATGGTCCCACAGGACCAATGTCGAAAAATTTGATTAGATTGGTTCCCTGTGAACGGGTTAAATGGTGGAATTTCTGGGGCGGGTGCAATATCAGGAAAAATATTAAATGGGGCATTGGCGTAGAGTCTGAAGGTTATAACTGTGGAACTGTGTTTTATAACGTCAAACCATTATGGTTAAGAAGATTGTTGCTCAGATTTACCTGGGGTGGAGGATTATGTTTCCTAATCGATGCTTTTACTGGGTAAAGCAAAAAATAAAAAGACGAAAGAAACAACTGGTGGGTATTGGAAAGTTTGGTTAGGTTAATTGGGTAATCGTAGGGTAGATTTATAATTTAGTGTATCTGTTTGTTAGACTGGAATAAATATATTTTAACGGATTATCTACCGCAAACGGCGATTGCTTTTTTTTTATTATTTTTTATGACGCATAAAACTTTTGCAGCCATCGAAAATATAAAACGGTGAAATACGAAAAACGATAAAAACTTATTCTTTAATGTCAGAGTTGAAACAAGAGAGCGATGGGTCTCTGAGCAGATCTGTACCCAATTCACAGTCTCCTTACGAATCTGAACCTTTGGCTACTGGAAAATGGCAAAACTTCAAAGACTCGTTCAAACCAGCAGTTGAAGTTGAACAGTTTTCTAAAAAACACTATGAAGAAGAATCAGAATTAACTGATTTACAAAGAATCAATATAGAGACCGCCAAGTCTCCATTGAAACGTAAATTGAAAAATAGACACTTGCAAATGATTGCTATTGCCAGTTCTATTGGATCGGGTTTGTTGATTGGTACTGGTTCTGCATTGCAAACAGGTGGTCCAGCAGCTATTTTGATTGCCTGGTCTTTAACTGGGTCGGCTATATTATGTACCATTCAAGCCATGGCCGAGTTGGTGGTGACTTTCCCCATCAGTGGTTCATTCAATGTATTTGCTTCGAGATTTATAGACCCCAGTGTCGGGTTTGCCGTGGCCTGGAATTATTTCTTTCAATTCTTGGTATTATTACCTTTGGAATTGGTTGCTGGTTCCATCACTATGGAATACTGGAACACTTCAGTCAACCCAGATGTTTGGGTATTAATTTTCTATCTTGTTGTTATCTCAATCAATTTCTTTGGCGTTCGTGCTTATGGTGAAGCTGAATTCATCTTCTCTACTTTAAAAGTTATTGCCATTATTGGGTTTATCATTTTGTCTATAGTTTTGGCCGCCGGTGGTGGTCCCAATGGACATGTCAATGGTGCCAGGTTCTGGCACAATCCCGGTCCTTTTGCCAATGGATTCAAAGGGGTTATTTCTGTATTTATTACTTCAGCCTTCGCTTTCGCTGGTACTGAATTGGTTGGTTTAACAGCAGCAGAAGCAGCACAACCAAGAAAATCATTGCCCAAGGCGACCAAACAAGTATTCTGGAGAATTTTGATGTTTTATATGTTATCATTAACTTTGATCACATTTTTAGTCCCCTCGGACAATCCCCAATTAATGGGATCGAGTTCATATGATGTTACTGCATCTCCCTTCGTCATTGCTATTCAAGAAGGTGGAATTTCCGGTTTACCTTCAGTTATGAATGCCGTAATCTTGATTTCGGTGATTTCCGTTGGTTCATCATCTGTTTATGCTACATCACGTACATTAACTTCATTAGCCGAACAAGGATTAGCCCCCAAGATTTGTGGATATGTTGACAGAGCTGGTAGACCATTGGTAGCAATTATCATCACCAATGTATTTGGATTAATCAGTTTTATCGCTGCCACAGATAAACAAGAAGAAGTGTTCACCTGGTTGTTAGCCATTTCAGCCTTAAGTTCCCTTTTCACTTGGTTATCCATCTGTGTTGCCCATATTCGTTTCAGAAGAGCTTTAGCATACCAAGGTAGAAATACCGATGAATTGGCCTTCACGTCACAAACAGGGGTTATTGGTTCATGGTATGGTGTTGTGTTGAACACCTTGGTGATCATTGCTCAATTCTGGTTATCTTTATTCCCACTCGGTGAAGCCCCTAGTGCCCAAGGATTCTTTGCTGGATACCTTGGATTTGTAATACTAATTGTATTCTACGTGGGCCATAAAATCTGGAGAAAGAACTGGATCTTGTTCATTAGAACCAAAGATATGGATATCGATTCCGGAAGACGTGAAACCGATATCGAAGCATTAAAACAAGAATTGGCTGAAGAAAAAGCCATCTTGAAAACCAAACCATTATATTATAGACTCTACCAATTCTGGTGCTAGACGGTTGCAAAAAAAGATAGATTTGCAATTTTATTTATTTTCAGTTTCTTGATGTTTTATAGACTAGACCTTACTTAATATACCTTTTACTCGTTATTAATTCTATTGTTTGTTCGTATTTCTACTTGAACAGTACTATGATGTAAGTTAGTTGACTTTTGATGCACCAGTCGCACGTAGATTTTTCAATCAAAAGCTGCTAATAATATTTACCTGATTAACTAACCTTAGATCTTTACCAATTGAAGGATTTAGCAGTCATTTGGTAACTCTTTTATATATGCAACTCACATGTCTACCCATTACCCTAACTTGACGTCCAGAACCGGTGGGTTTGGCAGTGTTTTCAAGAGTTTAACTAAATCTTTAAAACCATCATCAAAAGCAGTTGCAGTAACCATCAACCCTACAGTCGTAGGTGGTGGTGATGAGTTGCAGAAGTTGATTCTGCATTTGAAGACTGGGTCTATCACTTCTCGAGCTCAAACTGCTGATCGTGTGGCCGAATCTATAGATAAATATTCCATCTCATCGATACCAGAAATTTGGTACTTGGGAAGAGACTTGTGTGACATACAACATCCTTCATATGTACGAGAGAGTGGGATTAATTTGATGATCAAATGTATTCGCCATGGAGACTCGGCTGTTGGTAATCGTTTGTTATACTTTAAAGATATCTTACAATATTGTCAGTTGACTCAGAAGTTGGATTCAGAGTACGGTTTGTTCTTACAAGCACTAATTCAATTGACCGCTAATGGAGACGACGTTCATGACCTTTGTATATACGATGAAGATAAAAATTTGAATAATTTCATTAGTTCGAGTTTATCTGTATTGGTGGCTGAATTCAGGGAATCTGATGTGAAATTCACCAAGAATTTGCTAAATACATTGTCTTTTGTTGGTAATTGCTTGAAATATAATTATAATAGTCTTGATGATGAATTGATTTCAACAATTTTAACTGATTTGATTATTTTGAGTCAAAAAACTATAAATGTTGATATTGTGCAAGCTATTCTTGGCATAATCAGTACTACCATTGTATTGGGAGATATCCCGCCTCAAAATTATCTCGATTGTATCAAGTACTTTTGTTGGATATACGGGTTGCATCTATCTCCAGATTTAAACGATGTTATTTGGAATTCAATCCAAGCTTTATGCGCTGATATACGTTCCCACCTCTTGATAGAGGCACTCTGTCAAATTATACAAGATCCAGACCTACTTAGGTTCAGAAATATGACGATCAATTCCCTTGGTTTGCAGACAATCCCTATAAATGCTAATATCGGAGCAATCCAACTAGTGCTGAAAATTCAAATCGTTAATTCCCTGCAAAACTACAATATCGATTGCTTCCAAGTATCGATACTCCATTCAATTACCAATACCTTAGCATTGAATATCCCTTTTATCAATACCTCATACCTACGATCATTCGACCATTTATTAAATAAAGGTGACTATTTCCAAAATTTTAACGTTGACTCCAAAGAAGTGTTTGCAAAGGTCCTACCCTTTCATTTGTGGTACTCGTCATTTTCGTTGTTTGATGTATTTAAGAATTTCAAAGCTAATAATAGTCAGGATTTGGATTACTTACAATCTATTTGTAACGGAATGCAGGGGTTATATGAAGATCATGAACTCGATGCTCCAAAGGAAAAACTTGTCCAATATTTTCTTCACAACCATACCATGCTAACGACCGATAATATTCTATTTGTATTGAGATATTATTCCGAAGAGAAATTATGCACAATTTTGAATCCGCTATGGCAAGACAATAGTGTTTTGATTTTGAATAACTTTTATTATCAATCAAATAATGTTCAAGTCAAGTTAGAATGTCTTCGGGTAATCATTGAGGCATTCACAGTCTCTACTGCAGTCAGCGTCAACCAAAATATTGATTACGATTTAATACTAGACATTTTACGAAAATCAAGAAATGAACATGACCCATTATTGGTTGATTATTTGGTTGACAATATCTTTACCTTTGTCGCCATTCAATGCTCACCCAAAACGTTCGAGCACTTTTGCCGTTCATTTGTTTTGGATTTACAATTAGGTGAGGATCCAAGCTCTCTGAAACTCTCTCAGACACTTGGATCTTTTCGTTCATTTGGGGGCGCTACAACATTAAATAGCTCATTGATAGAATCTAAGCAGGACCAAATTTCCCCAGCATTTGTTGATAAATTTGCAAAAGCGGTAGCACGAATATTTGCATTAACTTCAACTAAAGAAGCTACAAAAGCAAAAGAATGTTATGAAACTATGGTGGTAATATTCGAATACGCCCTTTCAAAGAAGAATGTAGATATTCTTCTAACTTTGAGCAAGTGTTTCGTTCGATTGAGGGCAACTACTGAAAATCAAATATATTTATCAGATCCCAGTGATATGACAGGTTTGGCGGGTGCATTCAAACGAAATACCGGCGATTCGGAATATGTACCACAACCGAGTTACAAATGGGTGTATCCTGAATCATTGCCATATTTACCAGATAAGTATTTCAATATTCCATCCAAAAAACTTTCATTATACACGCCAATTGACAAACCTGGAAATGACGACGATAATAATCAGCAATCCATTGATATTTCGAAATGGTTTAAGTTCGTTATCACAGTAATGGAAAGCTTCATTGACTGGGAAGTATACTCATTCATTTGGGCACATTTTTGTTCACAATTGACAAATATGCAATTATTTCAATATGATCAGGATCATATTATTAAATTGAAAGCTATTGTATGTGATCAATTGACAACAGATTTACCAACTTCGGTAAAATTGCCGGAAGAGATTTCAAAAGCAGGTTTACAAGTAGCATTGATTCGATCCATGTCTGCACTTTTGGGATACCATCATCACTTTTCTAAATACGATGAGGATCAATTGATCAAAGCATTGATTTTTGGATTGGATTGGTGGGAAAAAACTGCTATCCCATGTATTAACATTTTAACTATTTGTTGTTATGAGATTCCAATCTCGATGCTAAAATTTGTCCCAGTGATTTTAACTAAGTTGCAGACTAGAGTAACAAGTGCTTTTGCTAGTACTCATACACTTGAATTTCTTATGTCATTGGTAGAAGTACCGTCATTAGTAACCAATTTCTCCATTGACGATTTCAAACGAGTTTTCGGGATTGCTTTCAAATATATTCAATTTGCTCATGATATGAAGACCAGGAAGCAAGGTTCTTTGGATAAACCAGAAGCGATAGTATTACAACAATATGGAGTCGATGCCGAAGTTGATCAATCAACTTCCACGCTGATAAATGATTTCACGCCATTATTAAGTCAGTATGTTTTTACATTATCCTATCGAGTCATCTCCAGTTGGTATTTAAAGATAAATTTGAATGATCGGAAGAAAATCACATCATATTTGATCAAAAACCTCGTCCTATGTTCACAAATTGAAAATAAACTAGATGACCATACGATTGGATTTTTAGATTTCATTTTTAGATTTACTTACAGTGATTTACCATTACCATTTCTTGCCAAGAATAGTAGTAAAGATGATGAATTTAAAACCATTAGGTGGATTATGGGGAAAATGATATTGAGCATGGAAACAAATTATAGTGACGGGGATTCCAAGTGGTCAATCATACGACCCACGGGGATTACACACTTGCTGGTGAAATTGGATGAAGATATTATTGTTAAAAAAGATGAACAGATACTACAATCGAATTTTTATTTATTACAGCTTTTTGAGAATATTACTAATTCTAAAAGTAAACCAATTCCTATAATTGAAGATTCTATTACTGGACGAGCGATGTCGGTATTGTCGCGTATCCCCACGTTGGAATTTCATAAAATTGGAATAATATATATTGGACCAAATCAAAGTAATGAACTGGAAGTATTGGGGAATAGAAGTGGATCAAATAACTATCAGAATTTTATTAATAATATTGGGGGTTTATATAAATTGAAGCAATCACCTTCAAAGATCTATGTTGGCGGGTTAGATGTTGAGAATAATGATGATGGAGAATATACCCGATATTGGTCGAACAAAATTATTCAGGTAGTATTCCATATTGTCACCATGATGTCGAGCTCAAATGTGAATAATAAAAAGCGGCATATCGGGAATAATTATATTAATATTTATTTTGATGAATCGGGGCAAGATTTCAATTTCAATTTGATTAAATCACAATTTAATTTCATTAGTATAGTTATCAGTCCCCATTCGTTTAGTTCTGATGATAAGATTATCAAGTATCATGACATTACTAATAAGTTTTTCAAAGTTAAAACTTTCAGAAGGTCAGGTATCCCGGGGGTATTTTCGACAAGTCATTTTAAATTGATTAGTGGTGAGAATTTACCCCAATTCGTGCGTAATTTGGCCATAATTACCGATCATTTTGCCCAAATCTGGCACAGTACCCAATATGTATCCAATTGGTCGCAACGAGTAAAGCAAATTAATACCATCATTGAAAAGACCAAGCAAAATTATGAAAACTTAAACCAGGTTAACGAAGAAGAAGCATCGCATAAAGAAACTACCCAATCGTTCTTACAGCAGTTACAAGAAAACTTGAATGACGATGGAATTGATCAAGTTATTGATTATGGACAAGTAACAATTGATGAAGACGATGAGAAATATATTACCAATCAATTCTGAGGGTAAATATAAATACCACATTTCAGGCGAATGCTTTTCCAATTAAGCTACATAACTATTAGAACAATTTGAGATCAAACCATTATTAACAACAATGAACGATATATATAGCATTAAGTTTAACTAGTTAGATTATGTATTTAATAATAACGGTAATATTATTATTTAGCGTCCGTTTTTTCTATAAAAATTTATCTTCTTTTCGTATTTTACAAGAAGCTAGGTTAGTTACAGAAAATCGTAAATGAAAGTGTGGCCAGAACATATTTTCCAAGTATTGGATATTTGGCCAATATATTGGGTGTAAATATTAAATCATTCCTCAGATCCTGAGTAGTCCCTACACTGTATCTCTACAAAACCCGCAAGGAGATAGAGGAAGATGCAAATAAACTCAATTGATTGCTGCAAAAAACATTCACTCGCATGAAAAACAAAAAAATAACCAACTTTTGTCAAGGACAAACTCAACTATTTCGAAGAAATGATACTCAACTAAGCTGTTATCAACTATATATATAATTAAGATATTTCATAATAGTCAAGGTTCAGTGATTATTCTATTGAACCCTTATGAAACTTTAAAAACCTTAAATCAACCTGCAGGAAAATAATACTATGCATTGGCAGATAACGGGAGCAAGACTATAAACTAAACCAGCAAACTAACAAGAAAGTAAAAGAAAAGAAAAGCAAGTGAAAAGCAAAAGTAAACCAAAATAAATACCTAACCTACTTCAATGGTGTATCCAATCAAATCCGATTACCACAATAGCCGAAATCGAGTTACAAAAACTAACAATAATAATAATCTACATCAATAACAAATTACATCACCTACTCTACTTTCTACATACCCTTTTGTGGTGTACTCCTCTTTGCAAAATCGATGACTAGATTTACAGGGTTTGCAAAAGCTTAAAATCAAAATAAGTAATTGGTGAGATAGCAATTGTAGGCAATTGCAATTACCATTTACTTTTACTATATTTACAGCATACTATCTCTACAATACAACTACTCTAACTGATCTGTTTCCCCACTCCCTATCATATCCAATCCTAACTAAGCCTCATCTCTGGTAGTGTTCGCGTTCTTTTTCTTTTTTTTCTTTTATCTTTGCCATCTCGGTTAATTGATCGGATTAACTTTTACTTACTACGTCAAATGGAATACCATTTGGAATTGCTTCACTATCGGTTGGGTGGGAATTGACTCTTCTATATTTGAAGTATGTTCACTCTCTTTCCGTTACAGTTTAGCTAGTGTTTTTCATATGCCGTTGTAACAATAGTATGGCCCATCACGTGGTGCTTAGAAATCGAAATTATGTAGACTATATTTAACAGTAATTTATATATATCCATCTATAGTGCTATCCATAACTATACTCCTTTGGGTTTAAGTCATTAGGTTTTGCTAGAGAACTAATCTTTTGGTTGATTTGTTAAGTATTTTATTCGGGAAAAGTAAAATTTGCATAAAATCATCAGAAAATATCCTTAATTTCATTTTTGACTAGATTAATCCGTTGAAAACGTTTTAATCAGAAGTAGATACATATCGTTCTTTTGGGTTAACATAACTGCTCACATTGGATTATTTTTCTTGTCTTTTTTTAGGGAGTATAATTTGGTAGAAATTACGTGATATTTGCCTTTGCCTGATAACTGTGGTTGGGTTGGCGTCATAGTATAAGATTTTTTAAAAAAAAATTAAATCTTGAAAGGATATCTATTGGTTGCTTCTGGTGATATATAGTTACCTTTGTCTATTCGATAAAAAGGTTTGGTTTTACTTTGAGTGAAACGAAAAGTTAGACGCTTGCTGAATATTAAGGTTCAACTTAGACGCTTGCTAGACATTATAGGCGAGGTTGCTCTGTCATTTAAGAAACACATTTTATATATAAACTAGAGGATATTTAAGACCTGCACTTTTTACCATGTCTTTATCGATCCAGAGTCTAATAATGAAACAGGGTTTCGACTCAATATTAAAGTCGCTCGATTATCATAATCAAGGGATAAATAACTTGCTTCTGCAGTACCAACAAGACGAGTTTTCACAACAACAAATACTCCAGAGTTTACAAATATTGTATGATACTATCAAAATAAATCGGGGGAAAATTATCATATGTGGTATTGGTAAATCGTTCAAAATTGCTAATAAATTGGTGGCCACTTTGAACTCTCTCAGTATCCCCGCCACTATCTTACATCCCTCTGAAGCGTTACATGGCGATCTCGGGGTAATCGACATGAATCGCGATTGCTTGATCTTTTTGACTAGTTCGGGTAATACCCCCGAACTTATCAATCTTTTACCCCATTTACAACCTACGTTATCCATCGTTCTATTAACTTGCAATAAAGATTCTAAATTATCTGCCCTGAACAGGATTTCCAGTCTCATTTATATCGATTTACCTACCAATTTAAATGAATTGGAAATACATGGCTTACCTGCCCCTACCATCTCAACTTCCTTAAGTTTGATCTTGGCCGATTGTTTGATTTTGGCATTGTCAGAAATGTTGGAACTGGATATACTAACCAAAAAAACCATGTTTTCAAAAGTGCATCCTGGTGGTTCCATCGGGGAAAGTTTATCGCATTTAAATGATAATATCAAAACCGAGAATGGCAATTTCTTGAAGAATCAAGAAAGTTCACTTTATTTAAGTGAGTATAAAAATCATCAATCTATTAAAAGTAACCAAATTAGTGAAACTAGTTTATTAAGTTTAAATAAATTGAAAACTCATAAGCCAATTTCCCTTTCTAGCTCAGATGAAGAGTTTGAGGAAGAGGATGTTCATTATCAGGTTGATTCGAAAATCAATTTGAATTTATCAAATAAAATTAAAAGTTCAGATTCAGTACTCAAGATCACTCATGAAACATTTTGGAATTTGAATGATGAATTAACTTTAACCAAATGGTTATTGTGTTATGATTTCATGGTTTTGACATCGCCAAATTTGAATACGGGGATTGAAATGAGCAAAAT
>JAXQKE010000300.1:25677-49110 GCA_037042355.1 Candida sp. Y128-05E | reverse complement strand
TAGTTAATTAGATGTATTAATTCTATTATTGTTTTATAGTAAATCTAATTTGTATTTTTAATATCCTGTAATATAGCATAAATTGTGAGTTGTGTAAGCTGGTTGTAGTTGTTTGTAAGTCTTTCTAAGCTGTTTTGATAGTTTGATTATTTTCATTTTTGTTAGTGATAATTTTCGTTTGTTTTAGTGAGAGTTTGATCTAGTAAATATTTCAATTTATAGTAGAGTTTATCATGGATGCTATTTCTGAGCGAGTGTTTACAGAAGTACCTACTGCTGAGACTTCTAATGACGATCCTTCACTACTCACAATCATCCTAGACACTTCTCCCGCTGGTTGGTTCAATATAAAACATCAAATTACCATACAAGAGTTGACCAAAACTTTACTTGTATTTCTTAATGGCCATTTGGCATTGAATAATTCAAACTTGGTTGCTTTCATTGCTAGTACCCCTACAAACGCTCGTTTCCTCTACCCCAATCCTAACAAAAATTACGATGATTTAGAGAAAATTCAACAGAAACCTAGTTTGATTAATGATGGCATGTATCGACAATTCAAAGTGGTCGACGAAGCGGTGTTACAAGAAATGAATGAAATACTAGGGGAAGTTCCGGTGGATAGCAAGACAAATTCTACAATCACGGGTGCGTTAAGTTTAGCGCTAACATACACCAATAGAATGTTGACCATCGACCAGTCGATAACCACAACAACAGCATCAGCAATTAATTCTACTACAAAATTAACTACAAATAATAATTCCAATCCAAACTCTGCATCTACTACTACTACAACTTCTATTACACCCATGAAGGCAAGAATATTAATTATATCACCTAACGATACCCAAGATATCAATTATATCCCCATCATGAACTCGATTTTCGCCGCCCAAAAGATGAAGGTTCCTATAGACATTGCCAAATTGGGATCACGAGACTCTCCTTATTTACAACAAGCTTCCGACGCCACGTCGGGTATTTATCTCCATATCGAAGACCCCCAAGGCCTAATTCAAGTCTTGTCAACGGCATATTTCATCGAGCCTTCTATACGACCTTATATAATCCTTCCCACAAACTCAAATGTCAATTATCGAGCTAGTTGTTTCATCACGGGGAAATCAGTTGATATAGGGTATGTGTGTTCGGTGTGTCTTTGTATCATGAGTATTATCCAGCCTTCGGGTAAATGTCCCGCGTGTGGCTCCCAATTCGATGAAAAGGTCTTGGCAGAACTAACTAGGACCCCGATAGTATCTTCGAGAAAGAAACGGAAAATGGTTAATGGCAAAGGTAAAGATACCGAAACTCCGTCTTTTGCTAATACACCAGTACCGGAAAATTAAGAAAAAATTCACGAAACGAAGTGGCGTGACAGGATATTCTAGATAAGTTATAAATTCATATCTTCCTCTATATACTTATTATATTCTATCATATACCATTATTTATAACATCCAAATGTAATTTTGGGATAATTATCATACCCCATTATCATACTCCATTATCATATACCTTTATTAACAACATTCCATTTGTAATCTGGGGGATAATTATGTTTATCAATCATATGAAGACGTCGTTTTTTGGGAGTTGAACAGATTTTTTTGCATCCATTTGTATATTGAAAACATTTGAAGATCTTGCCCCCTTTCTCTTGTACAATCTTGTTAAACGGATTATGGTTTTCATCGATATGTAATTCTAAAAACAATTGCGACGGGAATTTATTCAGACATTCATGACATGTATAATTATGATTGGTGATAACATGGGTTTCGTACCTTGGGTACAGATCAAACAGTTGCGGATCAAATTCACATTGTCCCAAGGTACAAGTAATCATTTGGTCTATTGGAACTATTTGTTGCACGCCATCTTTCTCTATTGATGCTACCTGCTCATCATCATCGTCTATTGATCTCTTCAGCATGTAATGAAGAACCAAATTTCGCAACCCCATGAAAAAAAATCAATCCATCTCGAGTATTTGATAGTTTACAATTGCTAATATACAAGATGCGATATACTATTAATGGGTTCTATATGCCTATTTATCCTCAACCCCAATATCTTCATTCCAATCTTGTGGGCGCTCATCAATAAACTTCTTCATTAAATCAACACATTCTTGATTTTTCATATTAACCAACTCTACTCCCTTCAACTTCAAAATATCTTCACCCCCGACAAAGTTTTCGTTTTCTCCCATAACAATTCTTGGAATCCCATACAAAAGACATGCCCCGGTACACATAGGACAAGGTGATAATGTGGTATACATAGTACAGTTTTTATATGCTTTACCATTTAATCTACCAGCAGCTTCTAATGCGGACATTTCACCATGTAAAGTGGCCGATCCTTTTTGGATTCTAACATTGTGACCAGTTCCTAAGATGGTACCATCTTCAGCTATTAAAGCGGCTCCGATTGGAATTCCTCCTTCAGCATAACCTGATAATGTTAGTTGAATTATTACGGTGGTATATATATTTGTTTACGTACTCTTTTTAGCTTCTTCCAAAGCTATTTGGATCCCCTTGTTATCGTCAAATGGCATTATAATGTGAATATAATAGAATCAGTTGATGCAATGCTATCTCGCAATTTTTTGATTATGAGTGCGGCTCCTACCCCAATCGGAATATTTGAATCAAACCTGATCTATCGACTGAAACTACCATCTCATACGGCTTGGTAACAATGCACAAGTCAGTAACTATATCCTGATGGAATTGTAATTGATTTGTGGGTCTAATTTCTTTATCTTGAATGAATTCTTTAATAACTGTCGAACCATTTTTTGTAGATTGAATAAATTTCGATGATGAGGTTGTAATTGATAAAGATTTATCATAATTAATCATATTCCATAGATTAATATTTTTGTCTGCTGTAGCACTTAATATTAACAATTGTTTATTTTGCAGGAAAATATTCATCGCAGTAAAATCATTGGAATCATTATCTCCTTCAATGTCAAGATCAACATCAAATTCGGCAAATATATCTTCAAGATTATTGACATCAAACTTACAATCACATTCAGTCAACGCAAACTTTCTATCGATACTATCAATCACTTTATCAGTTAAAATTTGTTTGCAATCCAAAGAAGGTAATTCCCAAACTGTAATATTAGTTCCACATTGAACCACAAACGATAGTGGATCTACTTCATTGATTTTAGGTAATAATGATATTTTGGAAATCCTTTGACGTTGCCCAGATTGTTTTTCTTCGAGCTTCCAAGATTTGACCAAGGTTTTGAATCGGAAATCCCACAAAAATAATATCCCCTTGTTGGTTCCAACTAGTACCCAACTATTCTCACCATAGACCAATGTTGACGGTACACCATAGAAAATAGGAAGCTCGACTTCAAAATCAATTCGCATCCTTAATATATCAATTGAAAATATTTTGGATGACGATGTGGTCCCTAAAAGAATACTTTGTTTATCAGTAATCAGAAATTCAAAATCTAACGGGAAATTCACAAATTCATCATCTTGATGCAATTGAACCTGTCTAATCAATTTCATTCGAGTATATTTGATAATCTTTTTATTTTTGCCACGAACAATCTCAATTCTAAATAATCTGATCCGTCCATCCATAGTACCAACAGCAAAGACTAATCGATTAGGAATAAATTTGATACATGTGATACCACTGTTAAGATTAATTGTTAAACTTGCGTTTCTTGCAGACACCAATCTATCAATTCGGGATGAGTCCCATACTTTGATATTACCAGTTTCTGAGGTTGTAACAAAGAATTCAGATGATGGTGACACGATAACTTTATTAATACCTTCGACCCAATCATTTGAGTTGTTTGTGTTGATTCGCGCGATGTGAGTGGCTTTGTCGGTAGCGAAGCCCAAATCTCTATTTATAGGGGTCTTTATGAAACTGCCAAATTCTGGAAAATTAGAAATCTCGGGTTCGAAATCCAAATCTCCAAGATAATTTATTATAAATGGATTGTGACCTTTGTAACTGATATTCAAGTTTGATGTTACAATCTTTGCGTTGTTAACGCTGTACAAGACATGTGTTAACGTATTTTCCTTTCGACTATTGGAAACTGAGTTCTTCAAATGATGGAAACTTGATGATTCATGGCTTAATTCCATTTCTCCAAATACGTTTGCTTCGACCGTTTGTATCGAGGCTTTTACTCTACCAATATTGGGCAATACTAAAGCTTTCGAATCATGATCTTGTATAGAAGCAACTTCTGCATTGAAAGTTGATTCAACACTAGCATTCGTTGTTTTGCTTATATTCAACGGTTCGGATTTATAGTTAATGTCAATGAAGATATTCCGTGGTGCAATATTACTTTCATTGGATAAATGAAGAAAAGCATATTCATTGGTTTCTTCATCCTTCCTTTTCACTTTGCTGATATGATAAAAGTAATCTCGCAAAATGTATAATTTCCACAAATCATTTTCCTCGAATCCAACTGACCTCAATCTAAATATCCAATGTCTATCTTCGGGAGACAACGATACTTTTGTTTTCTTCTCGTTAGCAATAAGATTACTTATCTCGTTACTGTTCTTGGGCAAGTAAACAGATTTACCCATATTGGAGAAGGATAACATGTTGTTCCCATTACTTCTGGTAGATTGTGCTGAAGATAGAACTTGTTGCCAGAACAATGATTTATTAGAAGCATTTGCTGCCCATGAGACTGTTTTCTCAAATAACTGCCTGGAAAGTGGCTTGGTTAAATATGGGTATAGACTGTTCCAGGTAATTTCTGATACGTCATTTTTTAGAAATTTCTTTATCAATGGGTATAAAATGCAATATCTATCAGCATCTGTTAAACTCTCGCTTATAGATACCACCAAACAAAGAACAGACTGTCTAATCCACTCAATCGGGTGTAATAAGTATGGGGTAGTATTTTCAAGTAACTCAGTATAGATACCCAAAGCATTAAACTCGACACGAGGGTTTATCAAACGTTTTCGGACTATGTCATTGAAGATTTCTAGTACCTTGAGTATCACAAATGGTTCCGGGTCGCCTAAAGTCTGGATTAATAATGGAAGTATGTATTGTTCAAAAGTTAAAATTCCAATATACCCACTAATTTTAATGATTGAATCTAGAAATGCAATCTTCAACTCCACACTAGAATCATTCAAGTAGGTAATCAAATGAGGTAATATAATATCATTGGTTTTGTCGACTCCAAAAAATTGACACAAAGGTAGTATATTATTTACCAAACTAATCTTCACCAAGACGTCACAATCTGTCAATATTGAGTTTGTGAGAGTTTCAAATTCGGCATCTAGTTGATCTTTTGGAATACTAAATGTGCTGTAGTCATTGGTTCCCCCTCCTACTGAAAATCCAAGTATTTTACTTTCGTATGCTTTCAAAGTATCATGTTTAAATGTTTTTGACATCATCCAGAACTTTTTAGAAACACTTGCTAGGTATGGTAGACATGCAGCTAAGGTGATCTTGATTGCAGTTTTTTCAGCCATTGGTAAATTCAACAACAAGAGATTGGATAATTTTGGTAATAAATATTCGGGGAATATCAATACATTTATGGGAGTTATGTATGAGCACGACATAAGCAAAGTGGTGATACATGATATCGCGGTGCAAACGACCTTTGTTGAGCATTCCTGATGCATATTTGACAATTCTATAAATTCGTCAATTATGGAACAAAGATATGGTAATGAGCGATCTAATTTACTTTCATCATTAATTCTTTCAGACAATGCGAGAATCAATTCACAACTCTTGATCTTTGACAGTGATTGTTTAACTGCTTTCATCATAGAGAAAACCATACCGAGAACTATTAACGACGGATTATCGAGGTTTTCGTCAGTAAACATTCCTGATTTGACTGTGTAGTTTGCAGGCATGCCGGGAAGATTTAGTTTGTAAGGAACTGGTGAATTGCTCGGGTGAATTGATTTTGCCAGGGCATAGTTGAAATCCAAAGCGGTTACGATTTTATCAAATTCTCGGTATATTTTATCAATTTTCAAATCATTAATAGTTGAATGTTGCGGATCTTTTACGGGGAAAGCATCCTGGCAATTAAGATCAGCCATGAAATCATATAAGAAATCGAAAAAGAAGCCAGGAAATAATTTATCACGATATTGCTGCAACAAGATTTCTGGGCTGACTCGGTCTTGCGGATTTAGGGTGACTAACAGGGATATGATCTCCTTAACATGATCGTTTGTGACATTAGATAAATTCAATTGATGGGTACCTTTAATGTATTTGAATATTTGTGATAACGTAAACGTAGGTTCACCATCGGAATAGAATTCGGCAATAACACAACCAAGACTGAATAAATCCATTTCCGGGGTGAGCATATCTTTTGTGAACATACCATTATTATCAATTGTCTGCGTGGGCGGTGCCTCCAAATTTGAATCATAAAATCGCTCTGGTGCAAGATAACATACTCTTCTACCTGAATTATCGAAATAAAACGAAAATTGATTAGGGTTATCTTCGGGAATAAACACTGGCTTAGTGTAAGTAGCAAAATCTGTAAGTAACAACCAATTCCACGACGTTATTAGGAAATTTTCCGACTTTAAATCCCCGTGGTAAATATTCATTTCATGAATCTTGCTGATAGCCATCAACATTTGAAATACAATAAATGCTTTCTCAATTGGTTGTAGGAAAGGTCGTAGTGATACTCTGTCGTATAGATTGGTACGTATGAACTGTCGTACCAAATATCCCCCTCGATCTGTTTCTATTAGTTTATGCCATGGTATTACATTAGGTAAATGAGACAACAACAATGATTGCTTGGCTATGAGTTCCGTAACCTGTTGCAAGGATATGGTATTAGCTTCATCCGATGATTTGATAAGGATTTTGATAATGATTAGATCTCCGGTGGTCTTATCTAGGGCCTTGATTGTTTTGAGAAATCGAGTGTTATTAATCAACTCTAGGAATTGAATTGAGTTCAAGATATCAACATATGAGGATACTGCCACTGTGGGAGCAGATGGGGCCAATAGTGACAACCTGGCACCCATATTGTATTGTAATTTTAACTATGGTTATTTGGCTGTAAGAATTGGTGGTAACTTTTATGTGGGTGCGAAAAGAGTACTTGATGGTTATAATTAAGGTATCTAACATATATTTATGATTGAATATGGACAGACACCAGCTCTTCCATTGGATACTGTGGTAGATGAAGAGTATGAAGTAGACGAAACGTCTAGTCAAGTCCAGGCGTATTTAAAAGCGGTTCGAAACGATGCTAAGAAAGATGCACCCGTGTATTTTAAAAAGAGTGATGATGCTACCATAAAACCACCAATAGAGGCGAGTTCAATTGAACCAAAACAGATTGATGAAGGTTTGTTAGTTTGGTATCAGACAGTTATAGATGAATTGCTTACATTGAAGAATAATCGACATCTTGAATCCAGTATAGATGCGATTGATTTACCACAAACTGCTAACGAATGGAGGAAATACATATTAGAAAATGATCCTCCGTCGCTAGACTTCTTTTATAATGTTGTAGATCATCCCACAGCATTCAAACTAGTGGTTTATTGTACTAAATGGTTAAATATATCTACAAGTGAACATTTATCGAAATGGATATGGTACTTATTCATCAGAATCGATAATACCCTAGACCCAAATGAAATATCAGTGCTAAGAGACTTGGGAAAGAAAGCTTGCAAGTTGTTAATGAAAGTTAATGATGAAACTAGTGATATTACCCAATTTACTATAAATATGATTATTACAGTAGTGGCTAATTATTATGGCCAAAAAGATTTGTTGAATATGGGTTACTAACAAGATTTCTGTTCATTGTTTTATGTAAATTTTATCAAATCCGGAGTTTATTGTGGTTCATTCAAAATTGTTAGTCGCACCAAGATAATTAATTTTCAAATTATCGTCGATAGCAAAATATAATTCTTAATTACTCCACAATGTCTAAGAGAAGAGAAGATTTGGTTGTTCAGTATGTATAGTAATGTCCCTTGCTCATTTGTTTGTATATAACAAACTGATTTGTCCATTTCACTGGCATTTTTACTAACTTTTAGATATAAACATGTTCCTGCTGATTCTCGTTCAGAAGCTTCGGGGATGATTGCACAAACATTACCAATGGCTGCCATGTTTTTGAGAAACAAAATGTTGTCATGGACTGCTGTTTTCTTGGCCGTTCAATCATACTTGGCTGAACCAGTTAATAAAGTCAAAGATGAAAAGGATACTTCACAACCACCTTTGTTAAGAGTTTTATTTGCTTTGATCTCCCTTTTCACTTGTTATATCGATATAGTGTTCCCAACCCAACCTACCAAGGTAGCACAAAAAGTAGTGGAATCTGCCGCTGAAACTATTGCTGCCGCTACATCTGCTTGAACAGATAATAAAAATTTCAATTTATACATTTTACGTAATATATACTAATTAATTAAATAATACAGGTATTCTAAGAAGAAAACTAGTAGATAATCTCTACTAAACTAAATTTACAATTTCAATCCCAATCGATAGCCACACTATTTATACCCCGGTATGATACACACACTTTCTTGGATTTGCTATCCCATTTCAAGTCACAAATTCCGACATTTGTTTTGTTATTATCTTGTACAAGTTCTGGGTCATAAACAGCCAAGCATCGTAAGATTTGATTTGACAGGTGCAAATCGTAATTCTCAAGATCAATGTCCCAGAAACTGACGCCACCGAAATCGTTACCTATCGCCAATACTTTCTTATCTGGCGAAACCGTCGAATTGAAAATTAGTGATCCTTGATGTTTGTTATTTTCAGGCAATTTAAAGTTGGCCTGATTTTTAAAAATTTCCAGCGAAAGGATATTCTGGCCCAGCTTGGCATTCCATATATTGACCACCCCTTCCATAGATAAACTTAAAAGATAACTATCCTGGTGGTGGTGCAACCAGTACATGGAGATAATCGGAGATGTGTGGAGTTTAACGGAGTTGCTGGGGACAGTATTAACCTCGACGCAATCTTGTGAAAGACCATTGGTCCATATTTTGATGTGATAATCATAATCGGAACTGGAAGCTAATAATCGAGAGGCTGGATCTAATATCAATTGACTAATATTATTGTCATGACCTGGTAAGTACCCTATTGATTGTAAATCGTAACTCGACCCAAACGGAGTGATTGAATAAACCTTAATTGAGTTTTTCAACGTCGACACGGCAAACTTGGAGTCTCCCAACCAACAGGCATCGATGATAAAATTCTCGGCCGAGTCTATTGGCGGCGAAATCTGTTTTATGGGGGTTAGATTGGTTCCATCCCAGAGAGACACCTGCATGGCAGTATCAATCGATAGTAAAAACTGACCAGACTCTGACCAAAGTAATTTAATGAACGAAGCAGAATCTTTGGCGATATTAATGAGTTTCCCATCTGGAGACCATGCTCTGAGCTCTCCATTAGAGCCAGCAGTGACTATTAAATTCCCCTGGGGAGAAAAGGTTATAATATTAATTTCATTTTGACCATGGTTTAGCGTTACAGATTCGCTAATTTTATTGAGAGCAATAGCATTTATGACAGCGTAATCTTGCTTGCCGTAAGCAAACACATCTATAGTAGGGTGCCAGTCACAGGATAAACTCTCCTCAAAAGATAATGAAGACTTTAGCACTTTAGTGGTAAAGACCGGTAGGTCTTTAGTATCATTTACAACATCAATAGTATCATTATTATTATTAACATCATCACTTATCTCCTCTTTCATGGGTACATCCTCTGATTTCAACTGAAATCTATCATCCAGTAACACCCTCCCATTCACACTCCCATTTTTCCTCTTATCCATCTCGTCTTGCACTAGTGCACCAAACAAAGTCAACTTATCATCTTTACCTTGTACTTCTTCTTTAGCTAGGGAAAACAAGATCCCTTTCTGGACTAGTTCTACCAAACAACCTGGTTTTATTCGAGAAGTCAATTGAGTATTAGTATCTTCATAAGTTGAGCAATTAGTATATTTATCTAGGGCATAAGCAGGCAAATCCAAACCAGATTCTTGTAGGTACCTCCATACCAAGTAGTTTAGCTCTGTACTAGTTAAACTCATTGGAGGTGAGGCTACTGTTTGTTTTAATGGGTGTGGTTTATTTTAGTGTGTGATTTTTTTTTTTTCGTTTTTCTCTGTTGTTGTTTTTTAGTAGGAGGAGTGTATAACAGAATAGTTTAACCAGACAACTATAGAATTTACAACTATAGAATTTACAACTATAGAATTTACCATTGAAACATTTAATTTACATCCATTATGGAACACCACAGGAAGAGTAGAGCTCCTTGGCAACAGACTCAACCTACAAACAAAATCAATAACCCTTATGCTAATCTTAACACCTCACAAACTTCACTCCAAACTACTTTACAAGTACCTTCCAATAATCCATATGGTAATGGTAATACTAATGTTGCAGCTTCTAGGAAACATCACAGAAGAATGAGTATACATGCTTCTGCACAACAACAACAGCATAGAAAATCCTTTTCTCTGGCTGTTGGTGTTGAAATACCTCCTCTACCTCAAGTGGATAATATCTTGGATAAGATTACTAGAGAATTGGGTGATGCTTCTGCTCAAGAGATTGATGAGTTTGATAAAGTTCTCAAAAAAGAACATTCACTAGTTTCTAAGGATATTAAAACTAATATTAATGAAAATCAGAAACAGATTTTACAATTGACTAATGATTTGAAAGATATCCAGGATGATTTGGTGGCGCTAAGGTTGCAACGGAAAGGATTGTTTGAGGTGTTGGATGAGTTTAGGGAGGGGGCCGAGAGGAGACTAGACCTAGAATCTGAAACTGACACGGCAGTGTCTGTTTCAGTCTCTAGTAAACGCCGCGATCGCTCCTCCATCATGGTTGTTCAAAAAATGTGGGCTACAGAACTCCAATCGCTTTTTAAACATGTAGATGGTGCATCCAAGTACATCCAACCTGTCCCAGGTAGACACGTCATTGCTGAGAGTGGTCGATGGCTGGAAGTTAATGTCGGGACCTGGAAAGCGGTCAAAGCTTCTCATTTGTTTATATTGAATGATTTGGTGCTTATCGCTACTAGGAAGTCCCAGGATGGGGCTAAACTGCGTCTACAAGCAATCCAGTGTTGGCCTTTAAGTGCTGTCACTCTCACGCAGATCAAAAACCAATCCGATTCAAGAGACCATTTGATTAACTTAAAGTATAAGTCTTTAAGCTATATCTATCAGACTGACAGAATTGATCATTTCTTGAAAATTACAGAGGCATTCCAAAAAGCCAAGAATGATTTGTTGCAGAACGAACGTTTGCAGTCACAGGGGAGAGTTGATGCTACCGAAACTGACGATGAAAAGAAACAACTACACAGATCTCTAAGAAATTCCGAAGTCTTCGAGGATGATTCTAAACGAAATTCTAAACGAAAATCAACCGACTTGATCCTCCAGGATATTTCCGCTAAAGTCCATTCGAGAAACCGATCGCATGATTTTGGGCCCGTCAATAAGTACAGCAACGACAAATCGAGCGTTTTCAATGAATTGAAGGGGTTGGAGGATAAACTTGATGATGTCGATGTGGAGATTGCCCATAATCAGTACGACCAAGCAGTGGGACTCATTGCCCATATCGAACATAAATTGAAAAATATCGAAGATAATGCCAACAGATCGAAAAACGAAGAAGTCAAATTACTATTAGAGGTTGTGGCCATGAAAATCGATACCAGGCGTACCAAAGTCCTCCAGGGTTTGGTATTTGACTTGCAAAATAACATTGCCCAATTATCAGAAGACGACATTGAGAATATTATTGGGTATTTCGAAAGCTTTGGCCAGTTGGAAAAGGGGATAAATCAATATTTATCTGCAATGTCCACCTACCTTTCGTCCGTCATCTCGAGATTGACTGTTGAAGTTCAGGGCTCGACAAAAATTGATGTTTGCAATTATTTGGCCAATTTGGTTGTTATACATACCACCCTCATTAAAAGGGTGATTGTTTTGTATAATAAGAAAATCAAAAACATTTTGTTAAGAAACGATGATACTGATGTGGATTCATCGGGGTTGATCAATTGGTGCATGAATGAAATATCAAAATTGGTGTTACAGGTGAATAAACAATTATATGGTACCTTGGTAGACTACACTACCAATTATGACACAGATCAACCAGAATATCGAGTCAAAGATCGAGTCCTATTCGATCAATTCTTGGGTATATTAATACCACAATTGAATGACTTAAAATTAGTGGGTGTCAATGCAGACTATAAATTTGGATCAATACTAGAATTGAAAACAATATGATTAAAAATAGTATATATTAGACAATATGTTAATATCTATACATGCAATAAACGATAATGAGATTATATCGAAGAATTAGGGTCTGGTAGAATAGATTGATATCTATATATGCAAGTGTCTCTAAGTGTTTTCACAATTTATCGTAAAGCTTTGATAAATCGTAATTCTCTCGAAAGTGATTCCCATTTCGCTTAACATAAATTAAAACAACCGACGCTAATGTTGTTATACCCATTAGAATTGAAAACAAGATCCCAGGTCCAAGAGCTTTCAAAAGAGGTTGAACCACAAACGAAGCTATGGCAGCTAAAATTTGACGGATCAAATTGTTCAATGCAATTCCCGTCGCCCCTTTACCAGGTAATGTATCAACCAAGTAGGTAACGGTGGCTCCGATTAATAGCATTGACGCAAACCCAAAAATAGCGGTTCCAACCAATGGAATCGCCCAATGAAGCCCATAATCCAAAGTCCAACCAAAAATAAGACAAGCTGGCGGAAACAACGCAACTGCTAAAGCAACGTTCCAACTGATTCTTGATTCAGGAGCCAATTCCCCATTATGGGATAGAGCGTATTTTTTTAATAAATGATCTGTCCAACGCCCTCCAAGGATGGAGGCTAGGATATAAGTAACACTGTTAGGGATATAGAGTAGCCCGATAATAATTTCATTGAAATTATACGGATCAATAGAATACTCATTGGTTATAGTCAAATTAAAGAAATAAATGACGGCAAAACAAATTCCTGAATAAGAAATAACAAGCAAGACTGGTGGATAAGACAATAGGACAACCGAATGCATGGGTCTGATACAAACATCATATAGGGTGGTCCTGAAATTTGACCACACTTCAGAATCAGTCCTGGTTGCGAATTTCTTGATTTCATCATCTAGCGCTTCTTGCTTGATTCTTTGCGAGTATGACGATTTATTAGTGGTTAATCTTGATAATGAGGGCATTACTGGATCAACGACTGGTGTATCATTATCAATATCCTGGGAATAAATCGATGCGACTCTGCTGACTACGTCGTCGTTGATCTCTTCGGTCTCAGTTTCCAGTTGATTCATTAATTTCTTTAAATTACCCAAATTATCATTTTTTCTTAGAGTTTCTGGTAGACAAAACAATATGAGGAGGACGTTACATCCAGAAACTATAACTAGGATCCATTGGGTAGCTCTCCAGCCCCATACTTCACCAACAGCCCCACCAATAATAGGAGCGAGGAATGGACCCATCAAAGGTCCTAGATAGTACCAACCCATGGCTCTACCTCTCTGGTGGGGTTCATAAAGATCGGAGATAGTCCCGGCACCGACAGCTTGCACCGAAGCAGAACAACCACCTTGGAAAACACGAAGTACAATCAAGCCAATAATATTAGGCGCTAAGGAAGTACCAATGGAAAACGCAAAAAACATGGTAAAACTAACCAAATAGATCGATCGCCTACCATTCCGTTCACTTAGCGCCGACCACCAAAGGGGGAAGATCCCTAATGCTAGCAAATAAACACCCACAGAAACATTAACAACACTAACTTCAGTATGTAGAGACGTAGTGATATCGTCTATAGCAGGGAGCATGATCGAAGATCCCATGGGACCAGTAATAGCAGCGAATGCAATAATCATTACTATCAAACGTTTGATTGAACTGGGGTACTCTCGAGCATCTTCGAATTCTGGAATAAGAACAATTTTACCAAGGATACCTCTTCTCTCATTCAAGGGCACTCTCTTACCCTTTGTGGCAGACTTCTCTTGTATAGAAGACTGTGGGGATGCATCGTGTAATGGATTAACCTGGTGCTCAGCTGAATCAGAATCTATTGACTGAGCTGATAGTATAGAAGTCATCTTAAATCAGATAAAGAATATTTCACCTTTTGTAATATATAAATGTAGTATTAGGAATAATTAGTAAGGTGTCAAGAAGAAGAAGTTATAAATAATACTAATTTGACTCATCAAATGCCCGGAACAAATGTTCATCGGCAATATCATGTGGAGTGTAAGCCACTCCAAACCAACAAAAACATGAAAGTAGGAAGCACGAAGCGGTGAAAGAGATGAGATGGGGAGATAAAAAAGCAGAAGTTGGTTAGACTTCTAGTATTACTATAGAACCCCAAAGGTTAACTGTTTACTTGTCTTTTCATCTCTTATCTTCTCTGCAGTTTTATTAACTACACGCGAGACGTGCGGAGTTAAAGTCGCATTTGGGAATATTAGCGCACGGCCACAATTTTTTAACTTCGATTCCCCGAGATCAACGGCTAACAACCCGTGGAAGGCCGATATTTTTATGCCATAATATATTGTGAGTGTTCATGTAGAGCAATACTTTAGAGATGACAATAGTTTGCATTATATTGATTGACAAAGTTACCATTAAATGAAGAAAAGTGGTTACTGAGACCTCCGTTTCGATAAATTGCTACATTGTATTTCTTGACTTAAGTTGTCTTCATGCTAGAATTGTCTCTAAGCTTTCACATCTCATCTATATTGAAAAAAAGATCAAGGCATACAATTGTTCAGCTCTACACTTGTTATCAAAGGATTTATCGCTAGCCTCAATGGGGATTAATATGGTTGAACTATAATTATCGGCTAGGTACAACTTGTATTAATTTGAAGTTTCAAGTATTGCACAGGAATTGACAATTGCCAACATATTTTTATATGACATCTCTTTGAATCATTGACATTGAAAGGCACTATAAATAATGGATTATTGATGAAAGTAAAACCATCCTCGAATTTCAGGTTGTTGAATTGTAATAATCAATACTCCCAACAGTGTGAATCGAATCTTTTTCAGACAATAGACAAATCTGACATGGTATTGTCAAATTTGGCGTCAGTCATAGATCTTCACCATCTGTTGAATAGCTTGTGATTCATTTGAGGGATCATTTAGTACGCCTTAATCAAAAATCTTCCAAAGGCTAGTTTTCCTTGAACTGGATGTAGTAGTCAAAATTCGCTCATCTGTTTTGTCAATCTATAGTTCCCCATATTTCGTAATCTCTTCTTGCATGAAATTCTATTGTCAATATCATGGGTATATATTGTTTGTTGTTGGGTAAAATCTAGACTTTTTTTGAGCTGTATATTGGGACTAATCGTTACATAAATAGATAAGTAGCTAGTCCATTATTTATTTGTCGGTTCAATATGCCAACAATCATTGTTCAAAACTATTTTGAAGATGTGTGATTTTTCGCAGCCATGTAGAAAATTATTAAAAACGGTAAAACAGACGTACAAAAACCAACAACTTTTGATTTGCAATTGTTGAGTTTGATAAATAGATAGGCTTGGTTGTGAATGAATTGATACCGTTTAATATTTTGATCTCGGGATGTGATCTTTTAATTTTTGATGTGGTGTGACGACCAAGAATACCAATCTCGTCATCTCTTCACACTTATCAGACAAACTAATTTCTACATTCTACAACAACTCTTTCTCTCCTTCTTCCTTACTATCCGTTTGATCCATCCCAAATACTTTACCTGTTTAGAAACCATTCTTTTATATTTGCCACATTATCAGCTTCACTTACGTAATCAAATCATATTTAAATCAGTAATCACGACAACATCAACAAATATCAAGAATACCAATCGATGACTTTACGACATGCTTGGCCAGTGGCCGTAGTGCGAACTGCCATTGTCACCGTCATCTTCTTTGGTGGTATCCTCTCCGCTTTTTATACTCAACTCATGGCAAACCTTTTCTTCAGAGATTTAGCTCATCTACCACAATATCTACAAGCAATCATCAACTTAACTAAAGATTATTTTGTCATAATTATGATTTTTTTAACTAGATTGATTAATCCTTCAAAGGTATTGATAACTTGGAACAGTGCCGAAAATAACGATCTTTTTAACGTTGACGAGAATGATAATTTGGTATCAAATTTATCTCCCAATTCAGTATTGATCTCGAATCATCAAATATATACTGATTGGTTATATTTATGGTGGATTAGTTACACAGCAAACCTTTCCCGTTCTGTGTACATTATATTAAAAGATATGTCCAAAATCCCAGTTTTAGGTTACGGAATGAAGAATTACAAATTCTTATTTTTGACCAGAAAATGGGTCAATGATAAATTTACCATTACCAGCCAATTGAATGAAATTGATGCTAACGCCAGAGGAATGGGCCCAGTTAATGGAGTTCAACAAGTTGCCTCAGAAAAATCAACGTCGATAAAATGGCCCCAGGGCACCACCGACCAAAAATGGCCTTACCAGCTTATAATATTCCCTGAAGGTACCGTTACTTCCGATAGAACCACCAAGAAATCTGCCCAATTTTGTTTGGATAAAAATATCCCCAAACTTAATCATGTTCTCTTACCAAGAACAAGAGGATTGTTTTTGGCATTACGTAAATTAAGAAATACTGTTGAAGTGGTATATGATTTCACCACTGGTTATGGTAATTTGAAACCAGAAGAATATGGTGAAATCAAATTCTCGTTGAAAAGACATTATTTCTTAGGCTACGGCCCTCCAACCATCAATTATTATGTCCGTGAGTTCAAAATTAAAGATATACCCTTAGGTGGAGAAACCGAGGATATCGACGAAGCCGATCCTGCCGATTTATTTGCATTTGAATCGTGGTTGAATGATGTTTGGTATGAAAAAGATAACCAATTGGCCTACTTTTACAAAACTGGTACTTTTAATAATGTTAATAAAATCAACCAGGAAACAGTTATCGCCGATTTGAAATTAAGAAACTGGTGGGAGATTTTGATCCCATTCATGCCCGCCTTGACCACGATTCTTGTTTTGAGATTAATTTATGTGTTTGTACTTTCTGTTCTTAAATAGAGCTTAGAGAATTAGATTTAGGTCCTATGGCATTTGCTGCTAATATACCTATAATGAATATTGCAATTAGATTATATTTCATTTGCTATTAATATACCTATAATCAAGACTGTAGATAAACCATTCATCTAGTCTGTAGTATTTATTATGGAGACTCCTCGTGGTAGTTAAACATAGTACTTTTTTGAATTCAAATAAAACAAAAAACAAAATACAAATACAGGCTAGACACTTTCCTAGTCGCTCTCAGAGATATAATACACAGTAACTACTACCTGGACACTATATCCCCTCAAAAATGGACACTTCTTTGAAAACCCCAGTGAACATATGGAGCCCTCTCAGAGAATAAACAAATTGATAAAAGAGCATTATCAAAGTGCCTGATGAATTCAACGATTCATAACATCTTACAGGTGTGCATAATCTGGGTATTTTCTCTTAGCCATATACTATCTAGCCTTTACATAATTACATAATTAGCTCTAGAATTATAGCTCAAGAGCTATACGTCTCAATCTATTATACATTCTAGACTTAAATCTAAAAACACCTCTTTCTAGTTTTTCTGGGTAATGTTTCTGTAAAGTTTTCCCAATGTTTCAATGTGGTTGCAGAAAAAATACCCATTAATATTTTTTTCGCAGCAATTGTTTCAAAGTGATTTCAGAAAGAATAGATATATTATATAAACAAAGCAAATAGTATCATTACCATGTCAAATACCACATTATGCAGTTATTTACTATTGATAGGTCGGTTAAATTATTTACGATTTTGCTAGAATTTATATCTACGGTGTTGTTGGCATTTTTATTACTAGGATGTGTGGGTACTGCTTCAATGTATTCGCTGGTGTATTTGGCGCAATTGGAGTTTAATGAAACGAGTGATTTGTATAGTAGAGTGGAAGCATATTATAATTCCAACTCCAGTTCCAGTTCTAATTTAAGTTCTATTGTTATTCATATAGGTTATTTGAGTGCATGTATACAGACAGGAGAGGATACTACATGTTCAAAGTATGGAGTATTACAAGATTATATCGGCAATACTGCCGTACCATTAATATCTAATTCTAGTTCAAGATTAGATTTAATTGAATTAACTGAGAAATACTCCAATTCATCGCACCCTAATATCTTGATTGCAACAATCATTGTCATGATTATTATATTATTACTATTATGTTATGTTAGCTTACCCTTCGTGCCTGGCGTGTTTATGGTGAGGTATGCTATAGTAGGTTTATCAGTATTAATGAGTTTATTATGGGGGTTGGGAGCAATGTTACAACATTCTGCGGTTACTGCTGCACAAGAAGTGGTAGGACCTGCATCAATGTATCTGGTTATGTTAAGTAGAGGAACTAGAGCAGATGCTATGACATGGACAGCGTTTGCAATGATATTAGTAGTAGCTATAGGATCTGGTTTTACTTTATTTACTGATTTAAAAAGAGCCAGACCTAAACAAGATGCTCAAATCAATTATGTTCCACGTAAAGTTTAGTTATAGTTATAGCCATAGTTTTGTCTAGTTTAAAGTTTAATGATATTTTCTTATGGTGCAGATGGTAGCGCAACCATTTCACATGATTATCACGTGGAAATCACGCGTAAATCTCAAATTTCTTCAATTTGAATTCCCACTCAATTTTTTCAACCTTTTCCCTCCATAGTAAACAATACCTGTCAGAAACCTTTAACGTGGATTTTACGTTGTTTTTGGTGTTTTTAAAGACTATTTTAATTCTATATCATGTCTTACACCACACAACTTGATGCCTTTGTTGATAGGCTCAATGGAACTTCAGATTATAAGGAAATCCATTCGGTTTTATCTGAATTATTAGATACTATAGACAGTTTCACTGGTACTAATGAATACGAGTATTTCTTAAAAAGTTTATTACCAATCTTTCTTAAATACTTAAAAGATGTTCCAGTTTCATTCTTAAACCAATCTCCTGAACACAAATTAAGAAATTGTATATTGGAAATTATTCATAGATCAATCATGAATGAAACTTTCGAACCATTTGCTGAAGAAATTATGGATGTTTTAGTTGATATTTTGACAGAAGAAAACGAAGACAATGGGGTCTTATGTATGAAAATCATTACCAGTTTACATAAATCTTATAAATCGAAATTAAGTGAAAAGGTAAAACCTTTTGTTGATATCATAAATCAAATCTACGATAATATGCCCAAAACTGTCGAAGACACTTTCAATCATGACAATGATAACAGCGACAATGATATCAAACCAGATAATAATGATCTATCTGCACCTAATTTTGATGAAACTGTTTCAAAAACTTTAGTCAAAGCTATGTTTTCTTTCAAAACTTTGGCTGAGTGTCCTATAACCATGGTTTCCCTATACTCATCATATAAACCTTTGATCACTTCATCGTTAACATTATTTTTACCCAAGATTATTCAAATTTTAACTTTACAAGTTGAGGATCAAAAACAATTCCGTGAAGATGCTTCCAAATTAGGTAAAATAACCACTTCCATCTCCCCATCAATCACCAACAGACAAGCTTATTCCGATTTTATTTTGGCCCAAGTCAAAGCCGCTTCGTTTTTAGCTTATGTTTTCATTCGAGGTTATGCCAGTCAAAACCTAGCTCAGGATTTATCTAATGTTGTCCCTGATGTTATACTAAGATTGTTGCAGGATTGTCCTGCTGAATTATCGATTGCTCGTAAAGAATTACTCCATGCTACAAGACACATTCTATCAACTTCTTTCAGAACTCATTTCATCCCCAAAATTGAATTGTTGTTTAACGAAAAGATTTTGATTGGTTGTGGATTAACTTCTTATGAAACTTTGAGACCGTTGGCTTATTCCACTGTTGCTGATTTCATCCATAATGTCAGAAATGAATTGACTCCAAAACAAATATGGTCCACGGTAACTATTTATTGTGATTTGCTCAAAGATGATTCATTGGCCTTAACAGTACAAATTATGAGTGCTAAATTGTTGTTGAATTTAGTGGAACGAATCATGAAATTACCCAATAAATTAGAAGGAAGACAGCTCTTCATGTTTATTATTGATGCTTATTCCAAAAGATTCGACAGTTTGAATAGAAAATACGATTATATTTTATCCAAGCATGAAGAATTCGAAAAAAAGAGAACGGTTAAAGAACTGGAATCTAAGAATGCCATTGAACGATATTCTTCAAGAAAAGCCCAAGAATCTTTATCTTTAACTAATTATGAAAATGTTGATATTTCACCTAATAATGATACCGAAATGATTGATGCTGATACCACGAATCAAGTAAAAGTACTGGATACGACTGATAAAATGGAAATTGATGATGACGATGAAGCTAATGACAAAAAGGACTCCGAGAAACTTATCGATCTTTTCAATATTGATTCCTTTTCACCAATTGCATCTAACCCCGGATCTAGCAATTCTGATCTTTTAAAAGATGCCAGGTATCTATTCAGAACTTTAATGACATTCTTGAAATCAGTTATATTTGGATTGAAGAATTGTAACCCACCAGTACCCCCACAACCAACTCAAACTGATCCAAAGAATCCAGGACAACCGATCAACTATGATAAATGGAATGATTCTGCTAGAATAAGATCTTATGAAGAAGTTTGCATCTTGCGGGCGTTATTCAGAGGTGGTATCAATTGTTTACGATTCTTTTCTGTGACCAAACCAAAAACAACCATTTCACAGACTTCTCAATTTGATCTTTCAACAGGTGGTCCTAATTTACCAATTACTTCTTCTAAAGAAGAAAAAGATTTGATGGAAATATTTGCGACAATATTCATCCACATTGACCCAGCTGCATTCAACGAAATAGTTAACTATGAATTGCCTTTTATGTTTGAATCAATGTTGGAAAATGCTGCTTTACTTCATATTCCACAATTTTTCTTAGCTAGTGAAGTTACATCAGCAAATTTCTCAAGTATATTAATCGCGTTTTTACGAGCTAATTTGGATCAATTAGGAAAAGTAGAATTGGTGAAATCAAATATATTAATTAGATTATTCAAATTATGTTTCATGTCTGTGAATCTATTCCCTACAACAAATGAAAGTGTGCTTTTGCCACATTTGAATCACTTGATCTTGGATTCATTACAACTTGCGACAAAGGCTGAAGAACCTATCGTATATTCATATTTGGTGAGAATTCTCTTCCGAAGTATAAGTGGTGGAAGATTTGAGAGTTTGTACAAGGAGATAATGCCTATTTTGCCTGTGCTTTTGGAGAGTTTAAATAAATTGATTGCAAATTCCAGAAGGCCGTATATCAGGGACATTTATGTTGAGTTGTGCTTGACAGTTCCAGTTCGACTTTCTGTGTTGGTACCTCATTTGAATTATCTAACTAGACCATTGGTGTATGCTTTGAACGGAACACAGGAATTAGTCAGTCAAGGTTTACGAACATTTGAATTATGTGTGGATAACTTGACTGCTGAGTATTTCGATCCAATGATTGAACCTGTTATTGATGAAATTATGACTGCATTATGGAAACATTTGGAGCCAGTTCCATACCACCATCAACATTCACACACTGCAATTAGGATTCTTGGAAAACTTGGTGGTAGGAATCATAAGCATTTTAAACCTTGTAATAAATTGGTAACTCAATCTGCTTTGGATCAAGAAATAAAGGCATTATTCCAAATTCATGGTTTGAATGGTCAAATCCCGGTTTCTATTACTCTGGGAGTTTCAACGGCAATCAAGTTATTAGAAGATCCTAGGTTGAAAGTCCATTACAGAATCAGTGCATTCAAATATTTATCGAGTATTTTGAAGTTATTCATCGATACAACACCAATTCCTAAAAACTATGCACAGTTCATTTCTGAAAATGTGGAATATTTGAAATCAGATAAACCAACTGATGTAAAGGATTTAGAAGAGTCCGCTATAACAGATTCTGGGAAATTAGATAGACAGCAACAATTATTTCTTCGTTTGTTGGAGATTTTATTTTTCTCGATCTCCATCCCAGAAATCCGCGATGAAGCTAGTGCGTTGATTGATGGAATTACTACGCACTTCACTTTGCTATACCTTGGAACGTCTGTCATTGACAAAATTAAGAAGGAAAGACCATTTTCAGTTAACGATCAAGAAGGAAAAGCATATATTAGTGAAATTGCTTTCTTAAATGCAATTAACTATGCTCTTAGCTTTTGGGATAAAACTGTTAGAAACAAGGGTATTGAAGTGATCAAATCTATCTCGGATACTACAACGATTATATTTGGTTCAAAGGAAGACGCGTTACAGTTTCCAATTTTCCGTACAATGTTTCACAAATTTTCACATAGTTGTTACAATGAATATTATCATACCAAACTTGGTGGTATCGTTGGTGTTAAAACTATGTTTGAGGATTTAGGAATACCTGCTAAATGGTTCTATAAACGTCAATTTGAATTAGTCAGGTCAATATTTTTTGTCCTTCGTGATACACCGGAAACTGCACCATTTGAGGTTCGTGAATTGGCCAAAGAGTTGGTTTTGAAATTACTCCATGAGTGTAATGTTGGTCTCACGAAAGATGTGGTATTGGATAAGCCGTTCCAATCACTTATTGGAGCATTGGTTTACGATTTAGCTAGTGCGAATAAGTATGTTAGAGAGGTATCTCAAGCATCGTTGAAAGTTTTATCAGATGCAACTGACATACCAATTGCTCAAATCATGGAACCATGTAAACTGCTTTTGTTAACACCTATATTTGGAAAGCCACTTAGAGCTTTACCTTTCCCTAGAGAGATTGGTAATATTGATGCAATTACGTTTTGTTTGGACCTTCCCGATACATTTTTAACATTCAACGAAGAATTAAATAGATTATTGCTTGAAGCTTTAGTGTTGGTAGATGCAGAAGATGAATCGTTGGCGAATGTACACAGACTTTACGAGTATCGTACTGCTAAACAATTGGTTGAATTAAGGGTTGTCTGTATAAAGTTGTTGTCATTGGCCCTTACTAAACCGGACTTTACTTTGGGATCGCTAGCAGAAGCTAGAATTAGGATTTTAGGTGTATTTTTCAAGGCACTTTGCAACAAATCAAGTGAAATTATTAATGCTGCACATTTAGGATTGAAATCAAGTTTACA
>JAXQKE010000300.1:0-25618 GCA_037042355.1 Candida sp. Y128-05E | reverse complement strand
AGAAAGCTATTGGATCATTTGATGGCATGGGCCCAAATCAATACATTGAGACAGATGGCTGGTCAGAATCTTGATGATAACCATACTGTGCAGATAGTTATGGCAATTCTCAATATTTTCCATCTTTTACCAGCCAAGGCCTTTACCTTTATGGAAGAAATAATTAACACTTTACAATATTTGGAAGGCCACTTGGACAGACATCAAAATTCACCTTTTAGGAAGCCAGTCTCGAAGTTTTTGAATAGATTTTCCGAAAACTGTATCACTTACTTCATAGCTAATTTGAAAAATAGAAAATTGGGCAATATGCTTGCTTCAATAGCTGGTATGGAAGGATGTGAAAAAATTCGTAATGCTGGTAAAGAGAAGATAAATGAAATCATAGCGGATGTTCAAGAGGAGACCAACGAGGAGGATAAAGTTGTTAAATTTGCAAATATGATTGATTTGCTAGTTGCAATTACCGAGCATGACAAAGAATGGTTTCATGAACAAAGTGAATTGCTACTTAAACTGTCAGACTTGGTAGAAGCAATATCTAAGATACAGGCAAACGCAGTTTTGGTATCACCAGTTCATTTTCAAGCAGATCAAGCAATCGATAAACTTCAAACTATTTTGGTGAACTTTATGAAAGTTAATGACAACGAACACGAACTTCTTTTCAAAATAATTGAACGCCATTGTCAGATAAAACTTACGATTCCAACTCAGATTGAAGATTATATATTTGATCATGTTGTCAGTTCGACTGATGCAAATTTGAGAACAACTTATTTGAATGCATGTATTGAATTTGTTTCGAGAGATGACTCAAACTTGAAAGCAAAGATATTTGTCTTGAAAAAGATTTTCAATCCAATTTTCATGTACGAAGTTGAAACTAACGGGAATGCTGATGTCTTTTTCGATGGTAATAAATCACCTGATTGGTTACAAAATTTGAGCAATAATATTTGGAAATCGACCAACGATATAATCAGTGATCACACATCGGGTAAAATGGATAGATATAGATATGCTTTACTTGAAATGACAGCCTTACTTTTAAAATGGGCTTCTGCATTCATTACCTCATTCAAGAAAGATATAATCAAATTTAGTTGGAATTACATTAAACTAGAGGACAATATAACGAAACAGGTTGCTTATGTTACCACATCTTATTTTATATCTGCTTACGAGACCCCAGCAAAATTAGCTACTCAAGTTTTTGTTGCACTCTTGAAAACACACCAGACAGACTCAAGACATTTGGTGAGACAGGCATTGGATATTCTTGCACCTGTTATGTCTGATAGAATGGATGCCGATTCACCAGATAGTTGGTTAAAATGGCCAAGACGTGTTATTTCCGAAGATGGTTTCAACGTTACTCAAGTATTGAATGTTTATCAATTCATTGTTCAACATCCAGATTTGTTTTTCCCAGCTAGAGAGCATTTCGTATCGAATATAATAACTGCTATGGGAAAATTAACGATTTTGGCTAATCCTGCTATTGAAAATCAAGTTTTGGCTATTGAACTTACGGAGTTGATTTTGAAATGGGAGAAGAAAGCTAAGGAATCCAATGCAGTCGATAATGGCGAACCAGCTCTGAATAATTCTGATGATGATTTTACTACCTCTCCAAATTACACCATTCCGTTTGGTCAAAGAGAAGCATGTGTTACATTTTTGATTAGGTACGTTTGTATCAGTCCTCAAAGAGCGTCCGAAAGTGAATTGGGACAGAAGGGTTTGGGTATATTGTACGATCTTTTGAGTCCGGAATATTGGCCAGAAGTTACGGTGAAATTGCAATTTTTCGAAAAGTTCCTTCTTTCCAATGACTTGAATTCTTCAAATTTGTTAGGATACTGTTTGAATGCTTTGGAGGTTTTGGGTGTAGTATTAGAATGGAAAACTACTGAATGGATTGTGAAAAATCTAAGATATTTACAGAAGTTGTTAGATAAGTGTGTCAAATCTGACAACCATGATATACAGGAGGTTTTACAACGATCTTTAAGGCTTATATTACACGCAATTAACGAATCCAAAGAATTAGAAGATGTTGAAGAAACAAATGCATCAAAAGAATTTGTACAAATGTTGAGTCAAACAGTTTCCGAGGATTTGGGTGAAATGCCATCGACTGCTGCCGGTGTTAATTTGTCTTGGACATTAGCCAACTATGCACCAAATACATTAGATTCATTGATGCCTCTGATAATGAGAACCTTTGGAAAGTTGTGTAAGGACCATATTACTATCACTCACCAAGGGTCACAATCTACATCGAAAGATAGTTCTAGTTCAGAATTTGAAGCTAGAATGACTACTAAATTATTGGAGAAAGTTTTGAATTTATCTGCTATTCGAATTTCGTCTTTGGGAGACCAACGTCGTATATTTTTATCACTCTTAGCTCAATTGATTGAGCGTTCTTTAGACAAGGATATTTTAGAAAAAATCATCAAAATTGTGAAGAGCTGGGTATTTTCAAGAACTGATTTGTTTCCAACAACAAAGGAGAAGGCTGCTATATTGTCAAAAATGATGGTTTTTGAAATTAGAGGTGAACCAACGCTATCCAAGGAATTTTATCAAATAATTATAGATATTTTTGAAGATGATACCTTTAGCTGTACAGAATTAACCGTGAGAATGGAACAGCCGTTTTTGGTGGGTACTCGCTCAGCAGATGTCACAATTAGAAGGAATTTGATGTCTATTTTGAACAATAGTTTGGAGAAAGATATAAATAAAAGATTGTATTATGTGATACGCGAACAAAATTGGGAATATTTAGCTGATTATCCATGGCTTAACCAAGCCATTCAATTACTTTTTGGTTCTTTTAAGCTTGAGCACAAGTTGGTTTTAGTTGAAAATGAAAATCGATTGGCAAGTTTAACGAGTTTTCCATATTCTGTTGATGACTCCATGGATGTCGAGTCGACTAATGATGAATTGAACATGTTACTTGAAAAGCATAACAAGTTTTTGGAGCTGATTGATGAAATGGTGGCTGGTACAATTTTAGAACCATTGATCGATATGTTTTATCAAAGCAGCGACGCTGTTGATCGGGCGTGGGCAACTATATTTCCAATCGCTTATACATCGATTCCAAGATCGGAGCATTTGGACTTTACCCGTTTTTTGGTTATATTATTGTCTAAAGATTACCATACTCGTCAAATAGACAGTAGACCGAATGTAATTCAATCATTGCTAGAGGGTATTGGGAGATGTGAAGATCTACAACTCCCACCATTTGCCGTTGAATGCTTAGCAAGCAACTTCAATGCTTGGTCTCAAGGTATACATATATTAGAGAATATCGAGGATCAAGCCGTCAATGGCAATACAGAAGTAAGGGAAGTGAATCAAGATGCGCTTGCTAAATTGTATGCTACTCTTCGTGAAGATGATATGTTTTATGGTCTTTGGAGACGGAGGGCTAAATATTCAGAAACCATTAATGCTTTATCATTCGAGCAAATCGGTTTATGGGACAGGGCACAACAGCTTTATGAGACTGCTCAAATCAAAGCACGTAGTGGTGCATTACCATATGGAGAATCGGAATATGCACTTTGGGAAGACCATTGGATATTATGTGCTGAAAAATTACAACATTGGGATATTCTTACTGATCTTGCTAGACATGAAGGTTTTTCAGATTTGCTTTTGGAATGCGGTTGGAGAGTTGCTGATTGGTATAATGATAGAGAAACTTTGGACCAAACCGTTAAAAATGTAATGGATGTACCCACACCCAGACGTCAAATATTTGAAACTTTCCTTTGTTTGCAAGGATTTGCTCAAGAGAAAGAGACAATGAGTGATCTCTCTCGTTACTGCGATGAAGGAATTCAATTGGCGTTAAGAAAATGGCATGGGTTACCTCAAAGATTTACTAATGCTCATATTCCATTGTTGCATACATTTCAGCAATATGTTGAATTTATGGAAGCTAGTCAAGTTTACACAAGTCTTTTAACTACCAATGCACAAAATTTGGACATCAAATCACAAGAATTGAAGAGAGTATTGCAAGTGTGGCGTGAAAGATTACCAAATACATGGGATGATATAAATATATGGAATGACTTGGTGACATGGCGTCAACATGCCTTCCAGGTCATCAATAAAGTGTACATGCCATTCATTCCAATACTTCAACAATCAAATTCGGGAGGAAATGCTAACTCGTACGCATATCGTGGGTTTCATGAAATTGCTTGGGTTATCAATAGATTTGCTCATGTTGCAAGAAAGCAGAATATGCCAGAGGTCTGTATTAAAGAGTTGACTAGAATTTATCAGTTACCCAATATTGAAATTCAAGAAGCATTTTTGAAACTTAAAGAACAAGTAAAATGTCATTACCAAAATCCAAATGAGTTGAATACAGGTTTAGATGTAATCAGTAACACTAATTTGGTTTATTTTGCTGCTCAGCAAAAGGCAGAATTCTTTACATTGAAAGGTATGTTCTTGAACAAGTTGAATCAAAAAGATGAAGCCAACAAGGCATTTGCAACTTCGGTGCAAATCGATCTTAATTTAGCAAAAGCATGGGCAGAGTGGGGTATGTTTAATGATCGCAGGTTTAAAGAAAGTCCGAACGATATGGTTTATGCAAATAATGCAATTAGTTGTTATCTTCAAGCTGCTGGTCTTTATAATAGTGGTAAAACTAGAAAACTTTTAGCTCGAATTTTATGGTTAATTGGTCTAGATGATGATTCTGGAACCTTAGCACAAGCTTTTGATAACTTTAGAGGTGAGGTTCCAGTATGGTATTGGATTACATTTATACCACAATTGTTAACTGCGTTGTCCCACAAAAAAGCAAGATTAGCAAAGCAAGTTCTTGTACGTATAGCAAAAACTTTCCCCCAAGCTTTACACTTCCAGCTCAGAACTACAAAGGAAGAGTTCAGTACTCAAAAACGCCTGATGGCAGAGCTGCTGAAACAAAAATCTAAGGCTGGTTCATCTACTGAACAAGATGAGAAATCGCTTGATTCGAAACTAGAGACGGATACAACGAAACTGGATAGTGATAGTAAAGCAGTTACTAACGGGCTGAGTACCGCCGAGAAGGAAAGTGCTACTAGTTCGATTCAACTGTCGCTTGAACATGTGGAAGGAATAATGGGAATTTTGAAGACTGCTTATCCACTATTGGCTTTGTCGTTGGAATCACTTGGGGATCAAATTAATCAGAGATTCAAGTGTACAGCGGACGAAGATGCATATAGACTTGGTGTTGCGTTACTCAATGACGGTGTACAATATTTGAACAGGCTTGGTAATCCTAGGGATGATGCTAAGCTCCCTCCATTAACTGAAGCTAACATTACTAGATTTGCTGAAACTGTTTTGCCAAAGCAAATAAGAGCAGAATTTGAGAAAGATTTAGTAGTCGGAAAGCCCAATTTGGAGACTTATATTATAAAATTACGTAAATGGAGAGATAGGTTGGAAGATAAGTTAGATAGAAGGTTCTCAGAGGTAAACTTGGAGAATTTATGCCCACACTTGAGCGAATTTCATCACCTGAAATTTGAGGATATTGAAGTTCCTGGACAATACTTGCTAAATAAAGATAACAATAGTCATTTTGTCAAAATTGAAAGATTTTTGTCAACGATTGATTTGGTTCGTGGCTCTAATGCATGCTATAAAAGCTTGAAAATTCGGGGTCATGATGGTAGCTTACACACTTTTGCAGTTCAATTCCCAGCGGCTCGTCATTGTCGTCGTGAGGAAAATGTATTCCAATTATTTAGAATATTTGGCGATACGTTAACTAGAGCTGTGGAAACACGCAAAAGGAATATTCAATTCACATTACCAATTGCTGTTCCATTATCACCACATATCCGTATTATCAATGATGATTCAAGAGACATATCAATGCAAAAGATATATGAAGATTTTTGCCGTCGAAATGGTAAAAGCCGTGATGAACCATTTGTTTACACAATTGAGAAACTTAGAGCTGCTTTTGACCAAAGGTTACCAAAACCTGATATTATGAGTATCAGAGTTGAGATTTTGGGTGCTATTCAATCATTGTTGGTTCCTTCAACTGTAATGAAGAATTATTTCATCGATTTATATCCTCAGTTTGAAGACTTTTGGTTATTCAGAAAGCAATTCACATCTCAATATGCTTCATTTATTTTTACCACTTACATGATGTGTGTGAATGCGAGACAACCTCAAAAAATTCATATTAATAGAGGTTCCGGTGGTGTGTGGACTTCTGATATGTTGCCTTGCAAGATTGCAAGTAAAAGTGCTTTAGTTGACAATCCTCAAGGTAAATTGGCTCCATTATTTTATAATGCTGAAATGGTACCATTTAGATTGACTCCAAATATTCAAAAATTAATCGGCGAGAATAGTTTAGAAGGTATTTTGGCTGTCTATGTTCTTTGCATCGCTAGAGCATTGACCGAACCCGAATCCGACTTGGAGAATTATTTGACCTTATTTGTTAGAGACGAAGTCATTTCTTGGTGTTCGCAACAAGATCCACCAAAACCTGTTCCACAAGATAAGCAATTGCGTGAAATAGTAAGGGTCAATGTTGAAATTATTATTAAGAGAGTTTTGTCGATGGGTCATATATCTTCTAGTCCAACAGTGGCTACTCAAAATGTTTTGGAATTGATTTCTCAAGCAGTGAACCCTCGTAATTTAGCTGCAGCAGATACTTTGTGGATGGCATACTTTTAAAGCGATCAAAAATTAGTTGAATTTAATATGTTAATAGTGTATATTTAAAATAAAAATTTATGTATAATCTAAAAACATGTTTTATGCTCGATACAATCTCAGCTGCTCTGCCAAGATATAAAGTGGTAAAGTTTCAGGAATCGTCACCATTCTATTCTCTTGATGACGTACAAACTGGGGGTCAATCATGTTGACCAAGTTGGATAATGCTCTGTATTCAAGTATTCCCGCCCATGACAATACCAAAGTTGTGAGAAAACTCACTGACAACATTGCCAAAGCTATAATTTGTATATATAAAGTCACATCCAATCTAGAATACCCATTTTGAGCTTGAATAAATTCGACCATAAACATTTCTGCAGTTTGTAAACAAAAGCCAGCAGAAATACTAGATAAAATTAAATTGGTAATTTGTAAGCATAAAGATGTCGCTAAGCAACGCCATGCCCTTCTACTTGGATTATCCGTTGAGATAACTGGGAATAAACCGGCATTAATAAAGAACTTGAAAAAGTTAGTAAACGTAAAATTAATAATTATATATCGACTTACCATTATCAAACAAAAAATGGTCGATACTAAGCACATTACCGGTCTGTTTTCTATTCTATCAAACGGAACCAATGCGAATATCAAAATATACTGTGCTATCAATCCAACCATGTATACATTCAAAATAATTTCGAAAAGTCGAGTATTCAACAATCTATTCTTATCAGGGATAATATTATCAACTGTAAATTCCCGGGAATGAACCAAGCCATGTCCAAGAGAGTTTGTATTAACCTCCATTATGAATAATGATAAATAAAATAAAAAAAAAATGTATTTGTGAACATTAAAAACTAGATTGATGAAATTGGCTTTGTGAACATTAAAAACCTTGAAGCTTGACTTTGACGTCGTGATAATTCACTTTATTATAACTCACTTCGCGATCACTTTGTGAGGAATTCGATCGCTTTCCCTTGTTGGAAATCAATTCAAGATAGCCCACTCTTTAAAAAAGAGGATAAATACGTCAGGATATACATCACCAAGTAAAATTAACTCAATTTCTAGGAGATGGAGGGAGTAAAGGATTAGTATCCCTATTAGTTACGAAATAATCGTAGAAATTCCTTTCTAATTTCGGAAACACTTTCTGGGACTGTTCGACACCATCACTTAACCAAACACCATACGAGCCCATCATATTGGCCATGAGTATATCGGTAAACAACCTATCTCCAATAACCGCAATTTCATTTGATTTAATATTCAATTTGTCAAAATATTGCAATATTTCATCATGACATCCTGGTTTCTTAGTAGGATGTCTCAACACTTTGACACCAGTATTTTTCTCTAAATCAATCGCTTGCTTATAACCCACATCATCATTGGTACCTGCCGAGTTGCTAACAATCAATATATGGTCCTTCTGGTACGTCTGCTGAAGCTTCTTCCATGTTTCCTAGATAGTTAGTAAAATTCACCGAAATCGTCACTATATCACTTCATATTACACATACTTGATACTCCAGCCACACTTTATCATCACCATCCTTAGCAAAACAATTATCCTTATCTATGACCAATGCTTTAATTTTTGCACCCAAATGGCCTGGTATTTCCAATGGTATAGGCAATTGGTCAAATGATTTAATGGCCAAGTGGGGTAAGCTCATACTTGGCTGGTACAATACCCTTGTCACATTCAACGTAGCACTAAGGTTGAACATCTCCTAATATTAATTGCTAGCAAGATCTCTTCAATCTGTTCAATAGCTAACAGTTTACTATGGAGAAATCGATTGCGAAAAATTTAGTAAGCAAAATTTTTCAAACTTCAAATTGAAGAAATAGAATCACCACAATGTCAGAAGCTACGACCAACACCAACTCTACCAACGCCTCAACTATAGCTTCCAGTTCAAAGGATATCCCTAAAAAATCTCGAGTGAGTAGGGGAAATTCTGGTGCTAATTCAACTAATACGAAGAAGAATAGAGGGTATCGAAGAAGGAATTCTAATGAGAAAGCTAAAGAAGGTGAAGATGAATTAGACGAAGAAGAACAATGTATTATTTGTGCTAATAAAATAGAGTATGCTGCAGTGACTCCATGTAATCATTCAACTTGTCATAAATGTACTCTTAGACAACGAGCTTTGTATAAGAAAACTACATGTTTAGTGTGTAGAAGTGAGAATGAAACTGTTGTAATAACGGAACAACTTGATAAGTTGTTTCCTGAGTTTAGCGGGAAAGATATTGTTAAAAATGATGATAAGTATAAGATAGATTTTACCTCGAATTACTGTTATGAGGATTCCATGGCTTTATTGAGAAACTCTTGTCAGATATGTTCTCGAGAATTTGCCAGTTTCAAGGAATTGGGGGACCATGCTAAAGCAGAACATGGGAAATTCTATTGTTTCATCTGTTCCGAGCATAAGAAAGCATTCATCAGCGAGTTACCAATGTATACATACAAGCAATTGCTAAGACATCAATCTGAAGGAGACCAAGTAGGGTTCAAAGGCCATCCCGAGTGTAAATATTGTCTGGGCAAAAGATTCTACTCCGAAGACGAATTGAATGTTCATGTTCGGGATAGGCATGAAAGATGTTATATCTGTGATCAGTACCTGCCTAAAACTGCTGATTATTATCGTAATTATGATTCTTTATACAACCATTTTAGGAAAGATCATTATGTTTGTTCAGTACCAATCTGTGTTGAGAAAAGATTTGTCGTTTTTAGAGAAGACTTGGACTTGACGGCCCACATGTTGAAGGAACACGGTGGTGTTGGTGGCAACAATAAAATCGTTATTGGATCCAGCGGGTTCAGATCACAATTATCCACTTTCAACGAGTCGGTTACCCGAAATAATGCCAATTGGCAATCGAGTCACGAAGAAGAGGATCATAATAATCCCGAGGTCAAGAAGAAAAGATTTGAAGAACGTGCCAAGCATTATGTCAATTACGATCAAACCAAGTTACAGACTTTTTTGAATATCAATGCCTCGTATCGTAATAAGAAAATCACTGCTCAAGACTTATACGACCAATATAAAAGTTTATTTGACAAAGAATCACCAGAAAACTTGGGGTTATTGGTTAGTGAATTTGCCGAATTGTTTCCGACCACTTCTGATAGTTACAAAAATTTACAACCAGTATTAAAAGATTTAGATCAATTGAATACCCAGAACCAATTTCCCGTGTTGGGTGGTTCGGGAAGTAGGTCTCCATTGAATCCAAGTTGGGTCAACACTCCAACCAAGAAAGGTGCTAAATCCCAGCACAATCCCCATGATTTATTCCCCACATTAGCAAGACCAAACAAAACGACACCAAAAATTAATAATGCTCCAATCAAATATACTCGAGTGGCTTTGAGTCCAGCCCCACAAACAAAAGTCAAGGTAAATACATACAAACAAGCAGCTCACACGCCTAATTATTTAAACAATTTATCACCCTCGAGCTCGGTTACATCTTTACCGGCTTTAGGAAGTTCAACTTCAGGAAGATCGAGTCCAAGGGCTGCTAGTCCTTCGGTACAGGTATACTCCAACCCTACAAGTAGACCTGGTTCGGCAATTAACGACTCCAAATTTCCAGCATTGCAACAAAAGGCCAAAAAGATAATCCCTCGGGTTAACCCGATAACCGTCACGGATCCCAAGCAATGGGGCATAACTCCCGTTTCTTCACCTCCAACAGAAGATCCCACTGATTTTGGGATCGGAGTGACCGTTAAGAAGGGAAAAGGAAAAAGAAGATAAATGTGATAATACATACGAATTTGACCAGAAGTTGATTATGTCCAAGAAGATACCAACGATGCTCAATTTCAGCTCATTGGAGTATCAACTTTGAAAGGGGCAGGTAAGGTAACCTTCCCCAAGCTTGACCTTGCGCAAATTTTAGAATTGGTTAACAAAATCGACCACCTGGAAAAACTCAATCAAATATAGATATACGAATAGAATCGGATTAATATCTAGATTAATCCTTCTATAGAATATGAAACATATTTCATTTGAATCACATACCACTTATGATAGACGTTTAATTGTGCCATTACTCTAGTATTATATACATATATATATATATATATAATTTATAAGAAATGTCACTATTATAGAAGTTAAATGATTAATTATATAATGATTAAGCAATTATTCAGGTCACTTCTTCCACTTTATGTGTATGCTAGAATCATACCAATTGTGGTTTCAAACCGTTTACGTTATACCAATTTGAAGCTATCTTGCATAATCTAGAATTGACCACCATCAATAGAATATCTGGAGGTGTGGATAAAATCCTACAAGAATGGCCAACATTTTAAATTATTATAGAAAAAACACGAACAGACATACCTAAACAACCGAAACCACGCCTAAAATCCAGAAATCGTACCTACCAACCCAAATGATGTTCATTAGTTTCAACCTCCTCACCTTCATCAAGAATTTCAGCATAATCAAAAAAGCTTTTGAATTTAGGTGGAAACAGGTCACTAAACAAGGACCAGTTATTGACTTTAAACTTCTCAGCTATAATTTTAAAAATCAAGTAAGCTTTACCTAGTTCATGGTTTTGGTTGGCTAAATGTTGTTCAATTACTTCGAGCCGCAAATATTCACAAGGAATTTTCATGGAAATCAAGAAATCCGTGCCTACGTTTGGCAACCTCACTAAATTGACGAGGGTTACTAAGTAACCGCGATGATATTCCCTAGCATCATCATGAAACACAAAACTGATTGTCATATTGCCCCTAGTTTCCAAAACAATGTTATCATATAGATCATCCAGGTCGATCAATGCAGTTAGGTGGGTTTCAATACCTTCTTCATAGTCTCCTTTTTGCATTTCGAAAACATCAAATATAAGGTCTACATCACCATTTCCACTCCTTCTCTTCAAGATAAATTCCTCCGTGGTGGCAGGAAGGCTTTGAGGTCTAATCTTGCGGACATCTACCACTTGGTACTCTTGTGAGTCTAAGATCTCTGTTTGTATAGCACCACCGTATAACTTCTGCAACATGTTCAATTATTCACTAATTGTCCTTCTTAGTATAAAAATTAAAAATACGGGGGTTGAAATTAGTTAATATTTTATAGTGCATTTGATGGCATAATTATGGTATAAACAAATTTGAAGTTATTGATTGAATATTCAATCTGATGATAATTATATTGTTGGAAGTGATAATTAATACTAATAATTTATAAGAAATGCCACTATTATAGAAGTAAAATGTGTATTAATTTTAAAATTATTTAAATCTCTTGTTCCTTCAAACTAGGATAATATTCAGCATTCTCAGCATCTACCTCTTCTAATATTTGCATTCCCAAAGGTTAAATTTTGACTATCTAAAGCAACTTCAATCAATTAATACCAAACGGTAATACCCTTGCATACAATAACATTGAGCCTAAAACCAAACCACCATCACTATAGCCATAATCTCCAAACTAAAATTTATATTTCTTATGATATAACTCTTTAATGCTAACAATAATATAAGATATATATTTCTTGTCACCTGGGTGGTTCCAAATAGAGTAATATATCGTGATTATTCCCGTTGTGAGCACTCCGTTTGTAATGAATACCACATTTCAGATTTTTTGAACCAGGTCATTGGTGCTACTTTTATCAACTTGTTTTCATTATTACAACATTCATTTCAACATGGCTGCTTGCTACTCCAATAATGTGATAAAACAAAAGAAACCACTTTGAATATAACCAAATACAAAATGTATACTTCATATGACATTATGATTACTGCCAACAATATAAAAAAATATATCACGGCGGTCTGGGTCCGAGTACAACCAACATCAATCTCCATTTCACGAAATCTGTTTTCACTATACTCATCCAGTCCCTACCTCTTTTAATATAATTCTCCCGACGTTTCATCTACCATGTAAAGCAGCTTCGATCAACTAAAGCATCTGACACATTTAACTATAACTTAATCTTGCATAATACAACCATACTTTATTATTCAACCAAACAAATTCCAATCTCTAACCACGAACTTCCCCGCAATAACAAATACGCTTTCCCCAACTCATGGACCTGGTTAGCTAAATGTTCTTTTACATCGAGCCGCACTTTTTCCCGCCAAAGCATATTCATGGAAATGAGAATATCGGAATTTACGTTTTGCAACCTCACTAAATTCACTAAGGTCACGATAGAACCGCATTAGTCTTTGCTGTCATCATGATGAAGCACGGAACTCAAAGTCATATTTCCCATACTTTCCACGACAGTGTTATCACATGGCTCTTCCAGATCGATCAATTAATTAGGTGCATTCAATAGCTTCATCATACTCTCCCTTTTGCATATCAAAGATAATGCCTACATCACCATTGTCAGTCCTTCTCTCTAAGATAAATTCCTGCTGGGCTTTGGGAATCGTCTAATCTTGTTGACGTCAACCAACAGGTACTCCCATGGTTCTGGGATCTCGTTTACGGTATAACATCTGCAACATAGTCAACTGATTTTGTAATTTTCTTCGTATCTCAAATCAAAAATACCCCATGAAATTCTGTAATGCATTTGATCGCATAATCATTTATGTTATATACCAATTTGATTTTATTGATTGAATATTCAATCTGGTGATAATTGTTTAACTCCTGCCACTGTTTGATTCAAATCTAATTGAAAATGTAATAAAACCTTTGCAAAAAACGCCACTTCGTGGCATTACAATTACTTCTTCACAATCACTTTGTGATGATTTATTTTGCGGTAACTCACTTTGTGATAACTCGCTTAGTGAGCACCCCGCTTGCAACAAATACCACATTTCAGATTTTGTGAACCTGGTCATTGCTTCTACTTTTATCAATTTGTTTTCTTTTCTCAACATAGCGGGTCGATAATTAACTACTACCTTCAATAATCTGAGCAAATCACAAAATTAACTATTAAAACCAAACCACCAAAATAACCATAATAAACAAATACAAACTGTATATTTATGCTATTCTTTAATACCAACCAAAAAAAGATATACTTATTGGTACACGAGAGCTTCCAAGTATCCAAAATATCCAGTACTCTTGTCCCCACTCCGTGGTACTACTTTAACATGGTTTCATATATTAATCATAATCAGTATTTACCTCCGGAGATATTTACATGATCCCCCAAAGGTTTCAATTATACAAACAATATTCTTCATGTCACCACTTATAGAATCAACTCACTTTCAATATTTACATCACCACAAGCTTTCATTCTCCAAACGTCAATCAATCATCACTGCAACATACCTAATCATGTATACAACATTGGCTAACCAAACAAGTTCCAGTCTTTAATTTCAAACTTGTCAGCAATAGTTTTAAATATCAAGTACGCCTTACCTAGATCATGGTTACTATCAGCCAAATGTTGTTTAACCGTTTCTAGGCGCACTTTTTCTTGCTGCCAAGGAATATTCATAGAAATGAGAATATCAGTATCTACTTTTGGTAATCTCACTAGATTAATGAGAGTAATTATAGAAGAACTATTACCATCTCTTCTTTTATTCTCATGGGTAACAAAACTTAGAGTCATATTGTTCATAGTATCCAATACAGTATTTTCTACTGTATCTTCTATTAAATCAGAAATATGGACTTTAATAGCATCTGAATACTCCCCCTGTACCATTTCTAAAATATCAAATATTATACCAATATCTTTACCATTTTGTTTCTCTAGTATAAATACTTCTTGAGTATCTGGAATATCTCTAATAGTGGAAACATCTATCACTTGATAATCTTGTGATTGCAAGATGTCTGTTGTTATAGCACCTCCGTATAACTTTTGTAACATAATCAATTGTTAATTGTAATTTTCTCTAGTATAAGAATACTCTATGAAATTTTATTGCATTAGATTGAATTCTTTTTCAGTTGAGAATTTTGATTTTGTAGCCGCATCAGCAAAAGAAAATGAAAACATGGAAAAACTAAAAACTAACAAATTTCATTTCAACAAGACGTGGTTTCTTTAACAATCTATTATAGATATTGGATAACAGTCATGTCATCCAACTATCAGAGTCAGAATAAGAAGAGGAAGACAGTTATTATTACCACTCTTATTATTATAACTATTCTAATAATTGCTAAAATCTCAACTTCTAAAAATTCAGTTAATAACTTACAAGAGGTTTTCCAGAATGAAAATATCTTGGGGATTTCTAAATTGATTTCTAATGAAAATGAAAAGAATCAAGATGAATTTTTAGTTAGGATAGATAAAATGAATCAACTCCTAATGCAAGAACAGGAAAGGAGATTAACTAAATTGGAAAAGATTCAACAACAAATACTAACAGAGATAAAGGCGTTGAAAACGCCTCCATCTCATGCTAGTATTAGAGATAAATTAGTATTCCTCTATCCTTATGATCCTTCTTCCAAGTTTCCAGCGTATATCTGGCAAGCATGGAAGTATGGTTTAAATGATGATAGATTTGAACAGAAATACCGTGATGGTGAAGCCCAATGGGCTTTTAAGAACCCAGGATTCGTTCATGAATTATTCAACGATGATACTGCGCATACGATAATTAAATATTTGTATCACCTGATTCCAGAAATTGAAGAAACATACATTAAATTACCCGAAGTTATCTTGAAAATGGATTTCTTTAGATATTTAATCTTATATGCTAAAGGTGGTGTTTATGCCGATATTGATACTTACCCCTTACAACCCATCCCCAATTGGATCCCCGATAATGTGTCTCCTAATGAATTGGGTATGATTTTTTCGATTGAGACTGATTCAAATTCTCCAAACTGGAAAGAAGAGGTGCATAGAAGATTACAGTTTGGGCAATTTTTAATCCAAGCAAAACCAGGTCATCCTATTTTAAGGGAGGCCATTGCCAGGATTGTAGAAAATACTAAACAAAAAAGTAGATTGGCCGAGGGAGAACGTCTTAAATTGGATGTACTTCCGCATAAGAAATCTTTGGAGATTTCTAAATGGACTGGCTCGGGTATTTGGACAGATGTCGTGTTCCAGTATTTTAACGATTATATTCAATCGTCGATTTACCAACAGATTACTTGGAAAGACTTCCATGAGTTGAAGGTGCCTAAGTTAGTTTCCGATATTTTGGTCTTACCTACCCATTCTTTCGCATCAGAGGTGCAGATTCCTCAGGATGGTAAGATTGAGGATCCATTGGCGTTTGTTAAGCATTATGTTGGGGGGATTTGGAAATCGGCATGAGCAGACTCACCAACTTGTTGGTGAGAGTGCGAATGATACGCCAAATATTCTGCCATAGGTCTATTTTATTCATTACCCTACCCTCTTATCAACTAAACAAGGACTTTATATAGATTATGTACATTAATTAGAAAATAATACAATTTTGAATCAAATATTCCTAATACCAAGAAATTTAATGCAATTCAACTGCCAAACGAATAGGTCGAGTTTGTCTAGATTATATACAATAAATAGAAAACACAATTGACAATTTTCACATTTCGAAATTAGCCTAAAACAAGAACGAATATTTGTAGATGGACATTGGCAAATAATACAATTTTAGAACTTCATTTGTAAATCAGCTTAAGTAAATACGACGAATTTATATAGATGTACATTAATTACCAAATAATACAATTAATCAATGAGAGTCAATTTAATTGACCAGCAATAATTCAATTGAATTGATAAAACCAAAGGGCTGTCGACAATAGTGGATAATTTAATTTATTTAAATATATTATTAGTTTTACTACTAAATAGATATTTTTATCAACTTACAATTTTATTTTAAGTTTAAATAATATTTATTTCTAGTTACCTAGGACATCAGACTATCTAATAATCTTTACATATAAATGATATTGTCAAACCCGCTGACCGATTGTCTATCACATGTATTTTGATTTTATTCACTTAATCTGGCTTTTTGTATATTTCTCTAATCCTTCTTCTTTTGGGACGAGATTGGAGCCGATCTTTTGGTAAATAATTGTATCAATTTCGATAAAATGAATACAACACCAATTGAAATCGCCACAACAGTTATCTTGTTAATACTTTCAAACGTCGATGACCCATTGGGAATTTCGACGTCGAATTTGTTTCCCTGTTCATTTTGTAAATGATAAAACACGGTATTCTGCGTAAAATACAATTCGTAGTTACCTCCAATTTCCTGTTTGTTATCGAATGGTGAAGTACCTAACAAGTGGTCGTCATTTACTTCACAACCATAAAACAATAACGGTTTGGTCAATGATACCACTGTTTTGTCATTATCTTCGTTTGGTTTTTGGTATCTTGAGTGCAAGGTCAAATCAATTGATTTATTATAATCGACGGGGAATTCGAGCATAACCTCTTGTCCCCACATGTCAACCTTATATTCGGGTAATTCCAAGTCTTCTTCGCCATTTTTAATAAGTAACTCACCAATCGAAGTTTGATATTTATCAAAGATAACCGATTTATCCAAGGCCATGTAATAATACAATCTACACTCTGACAAATCTTCGTCCTGAGGTGGGGAGCTTGTGAAACCAGTTTTAACAATCGGATGTAAACCATTATTTTGAATCGACTGTATAGTTTTCCCAGCAAGCCTATGTCTTGGCTTCACATGGAACAATGTTTTGAAAACATTTTCATCTTCTGGTTCGACAGGATCAAACACGACTCGAAGTCCCGATAATACTACATCATCATTGGTAGTAATATCTTTATCAATCATGAATAACCCAATTTCCTGATAGGGTTGATCCATTTCCCAGGTTAATAAAGTATTACTTGGTACTTTTTCCAATTCTTTGATCACGGTCGTATCTTGATTCCAGTTAAAATCAATACTATTTGGTTTATCGTTATTTGTCCAAGATTTCCAAGTTAAGTTAGGAATCCGGGAGTTTGATTGATAATAGTATAATGAATTCAAATTGTGAATATAATTCGTAGGATCAATGCTTATATCAATATTCAATTCTTGTAAAAACTCATTAATCTGGCGATAAAATTCATCTTTATCAAAAGAATCAAAATCAGTTTCGGGTAAATTTGGTAAAATATAAACATTCAAACCCGGTAAATAATGATAATTGAAAATAGGATTATCGATAATTTCATCGATTGAAGTAATTCTAACTTGTTTGATTAAATTATATTTATTACCATCATTATCAAACGTTAACTTCTTTTCCATCAAAAAATCATCTTTCGTCACCAATTCTAGCTTTTCATTGCTAACCGACCTCACAACATCATCGTTGTTCTCGCCAGGGTTGTATAAAGTGAATCTCTGTCTCATATTTCAAAAGGAACAACCAAGTTGAAATCGTCTATTTGACAACACGTCAGAAAATAATCCTACTAAAATATTATGTAAGCGAAATGTGTCAATTTTATTTCCATTGTTTTCATCAACAGCAAATGAAGCAGAATATACATGGGAATCTATCAAGTTTATATATATATAAATGTTAATCCAATTGATGGTACCCACCTAGTAAATAAATTATATTAGTTTGCTTTTCAAAATAGTATCTATTGTAAGTATAAAGAACTTGGCTAATGAGGTGTTTTGGTGCAGTTATAGTATTGGGGGAAACACTTTAGATGAGGGGGTGTCATTTCCCACCAGGAAATTCCCGACAACTCACGAATCTTGTCGTTGTGTTAGTATTCCAATACAAGACGGTAATAAAGTTACTCCACACTAGAACAACAAAGCGTAGTAGTAGCAGTTTATAGTATATATGTAAGATTAAACAATATCGAGTATTGGTTGGCTCTATCTATATAGTAGTAGTAGTAATTACTACCAGTGGAATTACTCATGATGAATGCCATGCTACTAGATGTCTTCTTTGGGCATCTTGTGCCTTTTATGAGTCCATCTAATTGACAATAATTTTGTCACATAGTTATATCCAATGTATATCCATCCACAGCAGTCCAAGTGAACTCTTTGGAAGGTTTTGGGACTTGGCAACAGGTAAGCACATTGACAGCGAAAATATATTTGTGTACCTTCACGTTGTCCACGATTCATACTAAGTTTCCAATTCGCACATTCTTGAAATAGGTTACATAAGAATTCGGTAACTACCTCATGGGAAACATCAGTAAAGTTGTCAATGTATTTTACCCCATTGGCACATATGGTTTGCAGATTATCTAAAGTTAAACTCCCGGATGATGGTTGACTTTGGTCGATTTGCTCCGTGCCTCGGTCGACTTCTTTTGCTAACAATCCATTTTTCGATAATCGGGTAATAGTTTCGTCCAAAATATAATCAACAACATATTTGTACTCGAATGTTTCAATTTCCTGTGAGTTGATTTGTTTGACGTCGTCTATGTCTGGACCATCAAAAGGAATAGCTTTTATTTTCAGTTCCAAGTCATTTTGGGTGATTTTTTTGAATCGTAAACTCTTAGAACATGCTTGACATATTTTCCTTTTTCTAACGCACACGTTATATCTACATTCAGGACAAACATGCGTGGGTAATTGCGATAACTTGTACTCGCGCTTCTGTGGTAAATTTGCAACATGATTATTCTCTGCTAACACTGTATCCGGTGTCTTTCCCTTCGTTGTCTTTTGTTTATATTTTTTCCACTTCCCAAAAGATACCCGACAAAGAATACAATTCTTAAATGGTCGCATATGTTCACGTTGGAAGTCCTCAAACGGGAAGTACATGTGACATCTATTGCATTCTGCTAAACCTCCTGCTTCTTGTTCCAGCTGTGGCTTACGCCTCGTTACCTCTCTCCTCTTTCTCTTCCACTCCCTATAAGATACTCGACAATGAATACAACTTTTGAGTGGTTGCTTACGGCCACCTTGGAAATCCTCAAACGGGAAGTACTTGTGACATCTACTGCATTGAACAAAATTTCCTGTTTCTTGTTCCGGCTGAGGATTAGGCCTCCTTACCTTTCTTTTATTTTCCTTCCACTTCCTAGAAGATATCCTACAAAGAATACAACTTCTAAGTGGTTGCATACATTCACGTTGGAAAATCTCAAATGGGAAGTACTTGTAACATCTACTGCATTGAACCAAACTTCCTGGTTCTTGATCCAGCCCTTTATTAACCCTCTTTGCCTTTTTCTTATTCAATTTCCATCTCTTGGAAGATACCCTACAAATAATACAAGTTTTAAGTGGTTCTTTATCTTCACGTTGGAAGTCCTCAAACGGGAAGTACATGTGACATATATTGCATTCAACCAAACATCCTGCCTCTTGTTCCCGCGGTAGGTGGTTTAGTCCCTCCTCCATACTCTACCAAGAGTCGCTTCTTCAAAATAGCCGCCTACATTAAAAAGTTTGGCTGCAAAATCAGAATTAACCAATATCATGTGATTAGTCACGAGAGTCATATAAAAATGTTGAATTAAATGAAAAACTCATAGTACTATAGATGTAAATAACAGTTCTATGTGTTCAGATAATTAGCATTGATGTGTGAAAGCATTTTAGCATGTTTTTTGCGGATTGGAAAAGAGTGATCCCCAGTTTGTACATTATTGGGAGAACGCTATTAGTTATAATACAACCAACAGCCTATCAATAGTTATAATATAGCCAACAGCTTAATAACAGCCATACGATAACAGCCAACTAGAAAATTTTCACTTTATAGATTGAGATTAAATCTCGCTCTCCATTTATCTCAACCTACATTTATTATACCTTCCTATATTTCCCAACCTATAACCTATATACTTAACGAACGATTAATTTACTTTTGTCGACCTGAGTCAAGATCTTTTTGAATACATCTAGCTGGATATTGGAAAGGGTTTTGGTGATGAATTTGTGAAGCGAATTAGAATCAATATTTTTCGGAAGTGACTTTACCGGTCCTGATATATGAGATGTCCCATCAACATCTTCAGACGTATGTAAACACTCCAACATCTCTTCTATAGTTGTAGCCAACTCTCCTACCAAGTATTTCTCCACCAACACATCTAATTCATATAAATTGTTCCAGGTGAAATTTTTCAAATGAATATTGAATTGATTTATTATAAGTTCCATATGGTTAATTTTGGACAACATGGCATAAATACGATTATTAGTCAAGGATATACCGGCAAAATCATCGATATCAAACACTTTTGGTAAGTTGATCAAACTATTAGCATAGTAGAAATAGTTATTGGGTAATAACGTCGGTATAGAAGAATATGATTTGATTTTAGTTAACACCATTTTAAGAAATAATTAGTTTTTAAATCCATTATTTCATACCTTCCTCTTTCCTTTATATGTTTTTTAAAAATAAAAAAATGTTGGTCTTTTGGAGAAGCGGAGTCAATGCACTTGTACGCAAAGAATAAACAGAAAAATAAATTTTAAGCGAAGGCGCGTATAAGCCTCTGGGGTAACAATTAGAATTGTTGTACTAAGAGTAGGTAACAATTAAAGAGAAGGTGGAGTTAGATTGAAACTTCGGATTATGAATATAACAGTTTGAAGAAATATCTTTGGGGGATTTTGTTAAGATTGAGACTTGCTGTTGCCAAGCCTCAATCTTAACCCCGGACACGATAAGATTCCATGGAGTTCCACTTGATTGGTCCGAAGGGATGTAGAGATTAGCAACGGTGGGGTTCGAATTTACACAGATCTAACCTCGAATTCCAACCCAGCCACACATAAGTATCGTGATTAAAATCATACATCGGAACAATGGGAATACGATGGTTATTGAAGAGCTAACAATTGGAATACGATATATATTCTAGAGAACAATAGAAATAGACGTTTATCAACAAAAGAAAACGAGACGAGCAAGGATTTGTTGGAAATGTATTGATACAAATCCAACAAACTGGGTAGAAGGTGGTTTTTATTTCTTTTCCAGATATTTTTTCTGCTATGTTAATTGACTACATCAGTCTCCTAAATTCTATCATCGTTATACTAATACAACATTCTATACCTATTTACAATCTATAATTCATCTTTTTCCTGGGATTTCCCGGTGGCTGGGATTAGAACTTTATATTCGATAAACAAATCACCATATTCGTGTACGTCATCGGAGAATAATGGCATCCCCTTACCTTTAATAATTTCCACTTCACCATCAATAACAGAAACGTTGGAGTCTCGACTAAGAACAATTTCCAGGTCTATTTCGTCAAAGAATTTAATAGCTCGTTTCCAATTACCAGTGGTAGCTTCGTGTAATGTTAACACTTCGGTACGATATAAATTGTTACCAATTCTACGGTACCCCCATGATTGTTTGAATTCTTCACGTAATGTTAAAATCAAGTCACCAGGGACGATATCGGGACGTTTATCACCTTCACCGTGCAAGACAATGTTTGAATCTCGCGGCTGGCCTGGTTTCAAGTAGATATCGTAATGACGTGGACCAGGTTTGATTCCTTGTCCTTGGCACTCGCGACAGGGCGTGGAGATTTTATTACCTTTACCGTGACACTCATCACAATGCATTCGGATCGTTTGCACCATACCTGGTGCTAATTGACGCTGTACAGTTATTTGGCCGGATCCATGACATTTCGAACATTTATGGAACTGGCCATCTTTAGATCCTGAGCCAGAACAGGTCTCACAGGTATTGATCATTTCAATATCGAACTCTATTAATTTTCCAGTATAGAAATCTTTTAAACCAACGTGTAAATTACCTTGAGAATTGTCACCCTTACGCACCTGTTGCTGACGACCACCAGCACCCCCAAAGAACTGATTAAACATGTTTCCAAACATGTCACCTTGGCCCGAAGGGCCATCGGGATCACCAAATCTATCGTAATTTTCCCTCTTTTTCGCATCACTTAACACCTCGTAGGCTTCTCCAATTTCTAGAAACTTTTCATGTGCTTCTTCATTCCCATTATTCTTATCTGGATGGTATTTTAATGTCAATTGTCTAAAAGCAGACTTGATTTCTTTATCACTAGCATTCTTATCAACACCTAGTATCTTGTAGAAATCTTTAGTAGCCATAACCATAGTGGCTAGACAAAACAATAACAATATTAACAAGTTCATCCTAAAATGGCCTTCTGTTCTTGTGTCTAGTTAGAAATGTGGAAATCTATAGAAGACTTAGACACGTCAACTCCAAAAAAAAGCAATCATGTGATGTGTCATTAAAATTGTCACATCGTGTCGCAAGATTTGACAATATACCAAAACAGATACGCGCAATAAGTAGGAAAATCTCTACTGGATTGATAGTGCGATGAAAATATACCAAAAGAGAAATGCGCAATAACAGATAAATTTTTGCGACCATGAGTCAAAAAACATCACGCAATTCAAATTAACTATTAGATTCGTCATTTATTTTCTACACCATTAGCCAATGAAACATTGTCGTTGACTATCTCAATTGAAAATACATAATTTACCCATTCACAAATAGCAACTGTTCTAGGCTGCCTTTGCAAAACCAGTGTCCATTGGGTTTACATAAAGTAAATGTTCAAACTCGTTAGTGTTTTATACTATTGGATTCATTGACTTGATTTAGATTCATTATTTCTATGCAATTCCTTCAGTCACAAATTTAAGATTGTTTTAGTGTCTTTAGTCTATGTAGTGTAGGTTTCCGGTAGGAGGTAATTGGCGGTTTTTCATCGGAATGCGAGCGCAAAAACGCACAAAACAAATATGGAATAGTTATTATATATAGTGTATAGGATTTCTCTGTTGTCTCTAAAAGTTTCAAATTAATAAATTTGCAGACCAATCCCACATCATGTCTTCTCCAGTGCTATCAGATACAACAATTCCTCCCTATGGGAGTGATTTCGCACCTGCAACATTGGTAAATTCGTTGAAATCAGCCAAGTCTGCTGAAGAACAATTATGTGCCATCTTGCCCAGTTATCATATGTACAATTCGATATATCGAAATATTCATTTGAATGATACCGATGATGTCAACAATAGTGATAAACCACCCACCTACAACGATGCAAGTGCTGCTGCATCCACAACACACTCTCTATCCTCCCATCCATCAACATCTCATAGTTCACACTCCTCTTCAAGTAATAGCAGATTTGTTATGGCGGATGAGACCAATTGGCAGGCAACTATTTTGGACAATACCCATTTATTGAAAAACTTAACTGGTACCACCAATGAAGAATCTAATTCGATCTATATAAAAATTCATTTCACCAAAGATATTTGTCAAATTAATGAAGTACCCGAGGAAATTGATCCTTCCCTTTTCGAATACAAACAAGGTGATTACTTGAATGGTTACGTGTTGATTAAAAACACTCTGGACAAACCAATTCCTTTTGAGATGTTTTATCTTGTATTTGAAGGTACAGTCAAAATCATTGACCGTAAAACTAACACATACATTCATTCCCGAAATTTCCTACAAATGTTTGACTTTTCCGGTTCTTTCAACGATGGCTTTATCAATCGATTAGTCACTGACGACCACAACCCTTATTCTTCTCCGACGGTTATTGATATCAATGATGGAACTTATATATCATTTGGAGAAGGGAAAATGATTTTACCTAACCATGTGCATAAACGATTCTTTACATTCAAAATTCCTAATGTGCTATTAGATACTGAATGCTCATCACACAACTTAGGAATGCACATCCAACTCCCCCCTTCGTTGGGCTGCCCTACATTAGATGATTCAGTCTTAAAACCATCGGGAGTCAAGGATTTCTGCCCCAGTGATTCTACTATATCGTACGGAGTATTGGCAAGATTTATAGGTAGAAAATCAAAATATAAAGTTGATAAATCCTTATTCAACAATGATGATAAGATTCTTATTAACACTAAGGGGGACGAATTCTTGATCTTAAAAGAGCAGTATAAATATGTTCGTATCTTGCAACAATCAAATCGGTACACTGAGGGAGAATTGGCAATGAAATTTGTCGAAAACAAATTAATGTATAACAATCTTGTTTCAAGAGTACAGGAGAAAATCAAACTTGGGAATCAATTGCTTCAAAGTATTCAAAACCAAAATTATCAAGAATCATTCGATATGACAGAAACATTTACCCAAAATGAAATAGATTTGGCAAAGCTGAAACAAAATTATCATCACACAGCTCGAGATTGTAAATACGACCCCAAGCGCATTGAATATTATAACTATTCCTACATAATGATGAAGAAATCATTTACGTCTTCTGCAAAAGCCATTGGGACATTACAAATCACCACTCCCAAGAAACAGTATTTCATCAGTTATATCCCGCCTAAGGCATTTAGAGGTAGTATATCATCTAAGGAATTGGATAGTCTAAAATTCCAAATCCCCATCGAATTTAATTTTTCCAGTCCCAAGTTAATGCCAGAATCCAGCAAATCCAATACGAAGTTATTACCCGAAGTTAAATTTATTCTGGTAGACTTGGTGGTGTTGACGATTAAAGCCGATAAGTACCCCATCCCGGTTGAATTCCATCACGATGTAATATTTCATCCTGAAAATTCAAACTCCAATACTGATTTTGTCGATCAAGATATTTTCCAGAAAAATGTTATAAGTGAATTTGAAGATTATTCCAAGAAATTACAAAAAATTGTTAAAGAATTGGGAGAAAACATGAAATTGGAGCGGGAGTTAGCAGAAGATTTGAAAAGTGTAAGTACATTACAATCCAGATCATACAATTTAGCAATTCATGATATCAAACATAATCAGGAAAAACTAACTCCTAGTTTATTGAATAATATACCTTGGGAAAAATCTCAAGGTGATTATGTCAAGAAATTGGATTTATCAGTGAACCTTGACTCTGCCCAATTAAAATCG